>JAJIBD010002355.1:0-282755 GCA_021461705.1 Cryptotis parvus
TTTTTCACTGAGATTTTCATGAGGTCTGCACAGAACTTAGTCTGTGCACACAACCTCTTGGCTTAAAATGTGTCCTCCATGGTAAGAGTATATATCTTCTAATATCTTTAAGGGCTGATTAAGAAAAAGAGAAATCAAACCTCCTATTCTTTAATGTTAAAAATTGATATGTCTTTTTATAAAGTACCCATCCCCTCAAAAATAATAAATAACAACAAAAGCAAAAAAAAATGGGCTGTTAGTGACTATACAGCATCAATTTCTCTACTTTTCCAGTTTAAAATACTCTTTTGTATTTGAGGGAACCATTGCTGCCAAGCTCAGGCCTGGATTTGGTGGAGTTGAGCCAGCATATGACACCATATTGTACATCTGAGCCAAATCTGTTCAAACATTGCCTTGCTTCTATATTTTTGATGGATTTATCCTTAGAATCACACCCCCTTTTAGTTGGAATTATTGAGAAGGCAGTAATACCTGTCTGGAATAGTTAATTCTTACTTCTATGTGGAATATCTAAAGACAAATCATGGGAATAAAACACCTAGAAATGAGGAGCAGCTCTCTTAAGGTATCATTTAGTTATTCTAAAGTCCTTCCATTAGGACCCTGCATTTTTGAGTTAGCTAAGTCAACACATTCTTTCTATTTTGGCTTAAACTACTTTGAGTTTGGGTTTCTACCATGAAAAAACCAAAGCCCCAAAATCTTGATTACACAGAACCATATCCATAATTATGGGTTCATTTCAAAGTTCACCAAATTCCTAAGGCTTTCTTGACCTCAAAAGAAGGATGATCTTTTTGCTTTCAAAATCTTAGTACACTATCCTTCTCATGCTATTTCTCATCTTCTACCCTGGGTTAAAATTAATCCTGTAGCACAGTAAGCATCTTAAAGACAAAGAACTAAATGTTAATTATTTTTACTTTCCACAAGGTTTTGTACATAGTACGTGATAGTACCCATTTATGGATTGAACTATGTCAAACTTATTTAGTATCAAAACAATATTTTGTAAAAACCTAGGTCACCAAAATATAGCTTTCATGCCTATTTTGTGTACTGATTTTTTTAAATAATGGAATGAGGGAGGGTATAAAGGACATAAATGTACAGAAAAAAACATAAACATGTTTATTTCTGTAAGTTTAATAATGTGATTAACATAATTAATAATATCTATAAAATACATAAATTCAGTAATGGGTTATTTGATTGTTTTTTTTTTTGGTGGGGGGTGAGTGTAGTTGATTACACTCAGTGGTGACCTGGAACTATTCTGTTTCTGAGCTCAGTAACTCAGGAGTGTGTTTTGGCAGTGTTTGAGGGACATTTGTAGTGCTGGGGATTTAACAGAGACAGAGTAGGCAAGCACCTGACCTACTGTATTATCTCTCAGCTCCATGAGATTTAAAAAGTTAGGTACCTACAAAGGGCAATAATTTCCTCAAGGGTAAAAAGTGAGAAAAGGGCTTTCCAGTCAGATAGCAGGACTGGATCTGACTTTCCATATATTAAGTGGTGCAAAAGGTAAATTCCTTGATAGATAGAAGCTTCTGCTTCTTCATATGTAAAATAACACAAATAACTGTCATCAAAAGGACTCTGTGGGGGAAAAAGTTATTAAACAGTATTTAGAATATATGTCCAGTTGGGTCCATACCCATTAATGGCTCAGACAAGAGAGATTGTCATTTCTTTCCCATGGAAAAAGAAGGTACATGGAGTCTTTGGCTCCGTGGTGGCTCCGTAGCATCAAATGTGTGACTTCCATAGGTTTTTTATTTCTCTTGGACTGTCGCCTTTTTCCTCTAAACCATTTTAGTCTTTAATTACCCATGCTGAGCTCCTCTCTTTTATAGTTTCCACAGAAGCTTTCCACGCGTTCAGTGTTTACAACCTAGTGAATAAACATAATCATGTGTCTAATATAGGAGAAGTTAGGAAACACAGCCCTCATTCTCCATAACAATGCTTCCAATAATGTTAGTTATGTTTTTAAAAGGGTCATTACAAAAAATAAGAGATGAAGGGGAAACCTCAATATTTAAACCACTTGCCAGATTTCTGATATGCTTGATATTACCTGTTGCCATCTCTTTCTAACTATAGGTATAAAAAAATTCTAAGTAGCCTTTACTCATTATTGGTGGCTTTGTAAGTTGGAAAAAATCTTATGAAAAGTCACATAAAATTCATAGGCACACGATAATCCAAATCAAAAAGCATTCTTTACATAATATGAAAGGTCAGAGCTGTTCTTCTAACATTATTGAAAGAACACAATTGAAGCTAGTCTTGATATTCCCAGGACTGCAATGAAAAGACCTGGACATCATCCCTTCCACCTCTGAGACAAGCTTTGAAATCCTCAAATGTTGATCCTAAATATAATGATAATCCTCTGAAGCAGACTTTAACACACTGAGTTGCTGGGAAAATAGGGTTCTGTCAGATGATTATGGGCAAGCAATGTTGAGATGAAGTAATCTTAAAAAGTCTTTAGCAGTTCCACCAGGATATTAGCTACATGACCCCTTCAGACCTGTCCTGCGTCACTCATTATTGGATGTTGGGCTACCTTGGGAAGAGAACATCACTTTGGGTGAACAGCCATCTTAAAGAATGGACAAGTTGATGACAGTGATGGGCAGTAGTTTGTTTGTGTGTGTGTGTGTGTGTGTGTGTGTGTGTGTGTGTGTGTGAATCAACTGAAAGCCAGTAGCCAGCACTGCTGGCGTCTGGGAGAATAATATCTTAGTTAGCCGGATGGTGTGATATGGGATGCACCGTTTACCATCCCTTTGGGATGGTAACATACTGTGGTAGAAAAGTTTTAAATGGGTTGAGGCAAAATTCACAAACTCGTTTCATCCTCAGAGTCACATGGGAACTGTCCTTCCTAAAATCTCATTGTTAAATAACTTGTTGGAGTTAATTCACTTCTGATACCAAAATATCCTTGAATACTGCCAACAATTCACAAATAACTATGATTATGACAATATTATGAATGATAAAATGATCATTTCATTGAAAAATATTAAACACAAGGGGCCAGAGTGATAGTACAGCAGGAAGGATGTTGTCTTGCTTGTGGCTGACCCAGGTTCGATCCCTGGCATCCAATATGGTCCAGGGGATAATTCCTGAGAACAGAGCTAGGACAAACCCCTGAGCATCACTGTGTATGACCCAAAAAAATGAAACATAATTGTGACTGTTTACAAAAATATTAAACACAAAAAATATATCCAAGATATAATTTTATTTTTTTATTTCAAAATTTTTTTGGTTTTTTTTGGGTCATACCCGGCAATGCTTAGGGGTTAGTTCTGGCTCTCTGCTCAGGAGTCACTCCTGGCAGTGCTTGGAGGAAATATGGGATACCAGGGATTGAACTCAGGTCAGCCGTGTGCATGGCAAATGCCCTACCCACAGTGCTATCACTCCAGCCCCACCAAGATATAATTTTAGATGAAGCCGGCACAACAATAAACAACATTTCTCTACAAACAGTTAATGAAAGTAAGAAGTGCATTAAAGGAATTTATCAAGAAGTGAAAAGATAGTTTTCAAAATGGAAACTACACTGAAAATCATTTATCTGATAAGGATCTACTGACCAGAACTTAGTAAAAACCCATACTCCATGAAAAGACAATCCAATATAATTTGGGGAAAGAACTAGAATAGACCTCTCTCCAAAGAAGAAACCTGAGTGACTATTAAACAGGAAAAGATACCCAACAACTTAGTCCTAGGAGAAATGCATATGGAAACCATTATGTACTTTTCACATCCATACAGCTTGCCAAAAATAAAATAATAAAAGGGGAGGAATTAAAGTCAGCAAGGATATGAAGAAAATGGAAACTTTGGAGCTTTCTACTGGGAGCTGAAAATGGTTCAGCCACTCTGAGAAACAGTATGGTGGTTCCTTGAAAAGTTAAATTTCCATGTGTTACAGCAATTCACCATTTTCCACATCTGGACTTCCGTCTTGTCAGAACTCCACCAGCAGAAGAGCCTATCACAGCCCAGATAATCAAGACCCACCCTGCAGCAGTCTTTTTCAAATCTGACCCAGAACTCCACCCAGCAGAAGAGCCTATCACAGCCCGATCATCGAGAACCACCCTGCAGCAGTCTCTTTTTCAAATCCAACCCAGGTATGCTGATCCAGAAACTCAGAGACATGGTATAGAGCTGCTACCAGCTCTCCCTCTGCCCAGCCACTCACGAGGCACCCAGGGAGGGACAGCGGGTTCAAGCCTGGCCTGTCACCCCCAACAGAGCCTCACAAATGCCAGACGACCCCCCCACCCCCACTCCATGAGAGCCGCCATTTTCCACATCCAGACTTCCCTCTCGTCAGAACTCCTCCCAGCAGAAGAGCCTATCACAGCCTGGCTTGAGTGGCCGCAAGCGGCCACGCGATTCATCAATAAATGCTGAAGATCAGAGGTGACTACAAGAGTATGCCACCTGCACAGTAGAGCCTGGCAAGCTACCCATGTTGTATTTGATATGCCAAATACCAGTAACAATTACACACCTCATTCCCATAACCTGATGGAATGGTTTGAGGCTCTTTATGTTCCTGGAGCAGCAGATGCCCTTGGGCTCTACTAGCATGAGACAGGACATATGGAGATGTTACTTGTGCCTGCTCGAAAAAAAATTGATAATGAATGGGAAGACAGTGATACAGTGAGACAGTGATACAGCAATTCTACATCTAGTATTAAACCCAACAGAATTATTCAGACATATATGGATGTTCATAATAGCTCTATTCACATTACTGAAAGGTAGAAACAGCTGATATTTCCACCATAGATGAAAGGATAAAACAAACTGTATTATATCCATGCAATGGAATATTACCTGTTCAAAAATGAAATAAAATACTGGTCTCTGCTACAATATAGATTACTTGATCCCTTAACATCCCATTATTTGTCAATTTGCTCAAGTGGGCACCAGTAACGTTTCCATTTAACCCTATAACGTGCTAGTGTAGCCCAATGTCATCTGCTTGCTCCAGGAAAATGAAGAGCCTCAAACCGTTCATCAAGGGTCTTGATGAAGAAGTCTGACTATCTTGTAGGTGGGCGGCCACCTGATCTTTTGACATCCTGTGGGATCCAGTGGTAATGGCTCTAGTCCTGCAGTCATCTCCAAAATACATTAAATGTCCAGCCCATCTGATTTTCGATGCCTTGCCAAACAGACAGCGTCCCTGACTCTCGATCATAGATGGACGTCAGAACTCTGGATTCCTTCTCTCACTTGAGTGAGGCATGAAATTCCAAGCATAACTCTTTCAATTCCTCTTTGGGAGACCCGAATAGCATTCTCATCCTGCTTTTGTAGGACCCAGGTCACTGAGGCATATGTTAATGCACTGAGAACAGTGGAGTCGAAGAGATGTGCCCAGAGCCAGAGGTTCTTTGTCCTTTCTATTTCTTTAATGCTCTTGAAGGCATTCCATGCCACTCTCTCTTCCTCCTGCGCAGCTCAGGTTTTAGGTCATTCATTATGTTGAGTTCTCAACCTAGGTACACATAACTGCTGCATTCAGAGATGATTGTTCCATTGAGAGTGAATGGGGCATCTGGAACTAATTCTTTTTTATGAACATTGTTTTGTTGAGATTCAGTTGTAGACCTATCTTTCCACATTCTTGGTCAAAGTAAACCAGCATTTGTGCCACTTGGCTAATGTTTGGTGTTATTAGAATGATGTTAGAAGTGAAGCAGACGTGGTATAGCTGCCAACTATCTATTTTCACTCCCATCCCTTCCCATTCTAATTGTCACATGATGTTCTCGAGGGTGGCACTGAAGAGTTTCAGTGAAATAGTATCACCCTGGTGAACTTGTCGGTTCGTCTACAATATATTTGGATCTTGAAAATATTGTGCTGTATGAAAGAAGGCAGACAATAGGCCACATCATGTATGATTCCATTGTATGACTATGTAAACACAGAACATGTAAATTCATTGAGATGGAGTGCACACTCTTGGATATTGGGTTGGGAAAGAGGAGGGAACAGAAGGCAGTCATGCTTACCACTATACCACCAACACAGCTGAGGGGAAGAATGGCAAACAATTTGCTTAATATGCATGGATCTTCCTGGGGCAGTAACAATAATGCCATAGAGTTGTGGCTGCCGGACTTAAATCACTAAATGTCACTGAATTGCTTCCTTTAAAATGGTTTAACATTACAGAATGTGACTTTTACCACAATAAAAAAGAGTTAATAAAAAAGATAATGTTACGGGAATAATTTTATTATAAATGGGCTGTTTTCTTTTTGGGGGTGTGGAGGGTTTACTACATTGTGCACTGTATGTGGTCGAAGTGCTTGGTTCACACTAATACGGTTTATTTGTAGGTTTTATTTTTAGTACTCTTTAAAGTACTCTTGTCGAAAGGAGTGAGCTCAAAGAGCTGAGAACATGCTCTGTCTGGGAAAGGCCCGGGTTCTGTCCTCAGTGTGGCGTGGTTCCCTGAGCATTGTTCAGGAGTAACACAGAGTACACAACTGTGAGAAGCCCCCCAAACACCACTGATGTGGCTCAGACAAAATTCCATTTATACTTTGATTACAATATTTCTAGTGCAGAACAGTGGCTTTTTAAGAAATGAAAAGAATGGATAAAAAACTTAAAAATCCATCACCTAGAATAAAAACATAAAGCTTTGTATTTTATATGTGTGTTCATACCAACATATATATACATATATAAAACATATATATGTGTATATACATATACACACAGTTATTGTGTGTATATGCATATACACATATATATGTAACACACATATATAAAACATATATATGTATGTATATATACACAGTTGTTGTGTTTATATATATATACATATATACATATATATATATATACACACACACACAGTTGTATACATGAATTTTAAGCAACAAATAGTATTATACTTTATGGCCTTTCTTTTCCCTAGTAAAGCTATAGATAATTTCTCTTTAAAGTAGTTGTGGAAAAATTATATTTATTTATTTATTCTTTATCCAGACTGGTTTTCCTTGGATTAAAAATATATGGTCCAGTGTCTGGAATGATAGTCCAGCAGGTAGGGCGTTTGCCTTGCACATGGCCAACCTGGGTTCGATCCCTAGCATCCCATATGGCCCCCAGAGCACCACCAGGATTAATTCCTGAGTGCAGAGCCAGGAGTAACCCCGAGCATTGCCAGGTATGACCCAAAAAAGCAAAATAATAATAATAATAATAATAATAATAATAATAATAAAAGTATGGTCCAAATAAAATTGGAAGTTTGTGATATATTTTGACAAACTTATTTCATGTGAGATTATAAAATACATATTCAACAATGGCATATTAGACCATATCACTGTAGTTTAAGCAATATTATAAAGAAATAATGATTCAATCAGTATGGTACTGGATTAGAAGCAGCCTCCCAGTCCAATGGAACAGAACTGAGACTCCAGATACATGGACAGTTAATTTATGACAAGGAGCCAAGAACATAAAGCAAAGGAAGGAAATCCTCTTCAATAAATAGTGTTTGGGAAACTGCTTATCATGCCCTTTAAAGAGTCGGTCAGGGCAGAGGCAACAGTTCTGGGATTGGGAGTACTGCTCAAGGTCCTGAGTGCTTCACAATACCCTAAGCATCCTCAGAATGGCCCTGGTGGCTTCCAGTATTGCAATATTTGCCCATTTGACCAAACTACACTGGAAATAACTGCCGGGCCCCCTGAGCACAGCTTGGGAGGTCACACAAAAAATGCAACTCGACCATTACCTCAAATCTTATACAAAAGTTAATACAAAATGAATAAAGAATTTAAGCTAGACCTGAATCCATGAAATAAGGAAAGTAAGACATTGACCAAATTTTCCATGACACTAACTTCAAAAAGGACTTCAACAATTTTATTTCAGTGATTTGAGGCCTAGTCCAGCAGTAGTCTCCAAATTGTATTACATGTCCAGCCCATCTAATTTTTGACACTTTGGCAAATGAGACAGTATCCCAGACTCTCGATCATCGACAGAGGTCGGCACTCCAGATTCCTTCTCTCACTAGAGTGAAGCGTGATATTTCAAGCATAGCTCTTTCGATTCCTCTTTGAGAGACCCAAATAGTGTTCTCATCCTGCTTTCGTTGCACTTGAAGGTATTTAGAAATACAAATGAAAATAAATCTAGGGTTATAAAATAATTTTCTAGAGATGAGATCATTTACAGCATACAGAATTAAAACTTCACATTTTCAGCTAATGGGCTGTTTTATTTAGTTGATTTTTAATGAGAAAAGTCAATTTTAAATCAATGTTAAAGGAAATTAACAAGCAAACAGAAATGATGGTGCATAAGCTATTATCTCACAGCCTAGTGATGTTTCATATAACGAGCAAATTTCTTTGATGCCAACTAAGTTCAAGCAACAGAGCAAGACAGCAACCCAGAAATCCCTTCTGAATTAGCCTTCTGAATTAGCACCCCACAAAGTACCTGCGTTTTCTATAACCATCAATTAATTGTGTCTGCTTTTTAAAAACAAAGTTAAAATATGGGATGCACTTTTTTGTGTATCTGGTTGTTTTCACTTGACTATACAGAATTCATCCATGATTTTCATTTTATCTTGCTTTCATGTGGTTTCATTCATTCCACAAAAGTTCACTGTGCATCACCCATCTGCCAGGAGCTCTGCTTGACACTGGGGCACAGTGGATGACACAAGGTCTCTGCTCTCCTTACATAGAAAGGTTGTCTTCTGACTGTGAGAGTAAACATCTGAGAATTTAAAACTGCTGCTCTGCATAGAGACAATGGAGTTTCTTAAGAACTCCAAGTATCTGTTTGTCAAGAAACCAGAAGACTGGTTAGGCTAACGCCTGCTCCAGGGGATTTCTTTATCTGTGTCTAGAGACTCTTCCCACATCATTTACGTGCTATGTAGGAGACAGAAGTCTGCAAAATAGAAATCTCCGCAACCTTTGCAGAGCTGTGGTATATAGCACTGCTTCTTTATTGAATAACTGCAACATGACTGCCAGGCACTACCCTGGGGAAGCAAATTGTCTGTGTCTTTGAAATGTTATTTCAAACATGCTTCTTGTGCAGGAAAAATTCACAGAAGAGTAACGACCAAGTTATGGTTTTTGCTTTGAAGTTATGGTTTCTGCCCTTTCTCTGTTTATGAAATGGGTTGGAGGAATACTTCATGTGGTCAGTGAAGATTAAGAATTAACCCCCAAATCAGGGGTCAGGCGAGTGCAGAGTATTATTTCAAGACCCCACACTAAGTCAAAAATTGTAGTGCATGTATGCATTATCTCTAGATTTTTATAGTAATTATTAACATTTGTAAATGACTTTAAAATTTTGATGAGTACAACACTGGGGTTTAATGGGATTAAATATGTGTATTTACCAAAAGCCTTTAAAAATCTTAAAACCACTATAAATAAATCTAATATCTTTTTACTCTCCTCCACAAACTTGTCCCCCTTTTCCTTAATCCTCGAGAACATATTCCTCTGGAACTCTTCGTACCTCTTTGCATAAACTTTTACGTGCATATTTTTAATATATATGATATACAAATCAAGTTGCAACTTGTTTTTCCCTCAATTATACTTTCCGGAAATGTATCTAGCTGATTCACTCCTTTGAACTATCCTTTGGTCTATTCTTCCATCAAAAAGCTGCATTTTATGTAATGTGTCCATCCTTTGGATTATAACCCGTCATCTGCAGTTTTCTTCACTTACAAACATTGCTGCCAGGACACATATCTTGTACATGTGAACAAATGCTTCTCACATAAGTAGTACATGGGCCATATGTCATTGCCTCTAATAAGTAATATTTGGGTCCTTCACACCAAAAAAGTCCACCTAGCAGGCTCAGAGGTTATATTTGTACCTGTTTTATCATAACCCAGTTCACTGCTTACCAGCTAACAGTCCTTCCTCAAGAAAAGTAGAGGCCAAAGTCTTCCATTTTATCTCTTCACTTTTCACCCTCTGGCTGCTTCAAACTTCTTGTCTACCAATCACTTGAAGAGTAACTTCCAAGGGTCAGAGAGATAGTACAGAAGGTAAGGTGCTCTCTTTGTGTTTGGCTTAGCCTGCTTTGATCCCCTGCATAGTGTCTTTTCCGCAACTCTGGAATAGGTCTCCGAGCACAGAGTCAGCAGCAAACCCTGAGTTCCCACTAAGTGTGGAATCTACCATCCCCGCCAAAAGAAGAAAGTAACATACTCCTAAAGTCTTAGTTTTCTCTTGCTTTTCAAGAGGCTCCTTCCCTGAAAACAAAGTTCTTATCCTTCAGTGCGCACTAGAGCCAGCTGTGAAGCTTGTACAATTGACCAGTTCCCAGACCCACTCTCCAGAGGTGCTAACAGACACAGACTACAGTGGAGTGGGACTCTTGCAGGAGTTTCATCTGATACTACTGTGAGCCTGTAGAATGACTAGATTCTCTTAGCCTCATTGTAATCCAAGTGGGATTACAATCAGCCCTAAGAGATCTCTGGAAGCTAGGAGACATACAAATTCTTTTTTTTTTTAATATTTTATTATACCACCATGAGATATACAATTACAAAGATGTTCATGTTTGGGTTTCGGTCATAGAGTATTCTAGCACCCATCCCTCCACCAGTGCCCATGTCCCACCACCACTGTCCCCAATTCCCTCCCCACTCCCCTGGCCTGTCTCTATGAAAGGTTCTTTATCTCTTTTCTTTCTTTCTCTTTCTCTCTTTCTCTCTTCCTACTCTTAATATTGTGGATTGTAATGCATACACAGAGCCTTGCAACAAGCCAGGCGACCCCCCCCACTCCATGAGGGCCTCCATTTTCCACATCCGATTTCTCTCTTGTCAGAACTCCACCCAGCAGACCAGCCTATCACAGCCCGGCTCGCACTGCTGCTTGAGGCCAGCAGGTTCATCAATAAATGCTGGACTTAGAGATGACTACAAGAGTATGCTACCTGCACGGCATAGCCTGGCAAGCTACCCGTGTTGTATTTGATATGCCAAATACCAATAACAATTATAGACCTCATTCGGAATGGATTGAGGCTCTTTATGTTCCTGTGTTCCTGGAGCAAGCAGATGCCCTTGGGCTCTACTAGCATGAGACAAGACACATGGAGATGTTAGTGGGGCCCGCTCAAACAAATCGATGATGAACGGGAAGACAGTGATACAGTGAATACATACACTTAGATGTTATCATGTTTATCTTTTTGCCTGTATTTAATGCTGAGTTTTAGGTTGGTATTAGCACTTTTGACAATTATAAGACCTCAGAACTCTCAATCGAGAATGGGAACCTGACACTATCTTTTAATCAAGCCTTTTAGATGATTCTGAAGTATGTCAGACAAAGTTTAAAAACTGGCCTTCATGAATTTTCCCAGCTTTGTAAATATGAGGAAGATGTCTTTGTTCTCATCTCCTGAATACCTGCTGCATCACTGACATTCCTGGGCTAACTCCAGCCTCTCTTGTGCTCCCTGAATTGCGCCCACTTTACTGAACATCTTCATCCCAACACATGGCTCCAAATTGCAACATGTAGAAACCTAGAACTAGCTGTAATTCAAAGTTTAAAAGAAATTCAATTCCCCTTCCCTTTGTTGTTGTTGTGATGACCAGGAATACTCTTGGTCGCAGTGCTTATTGGAGGTTTCACTCCAGTGATCCAGCACTGAAGTTTTGGTGGTCACACATGCTTGGCTGCAGGGTGCCAGAGATCTCACCAGGTGTTGTGGTGCTTGAGAACACAACAGTAGTGATGCAAGGATGGAACATAATAACTAAAATATGATCACCAAGCGTCACACCTGACATCTCACAGCTGCACGGCAGATGTGCTGCCACTAAACCACATCAGTGGGCAAGTGGAATCATGTTTGAAATCCTTTAGAACAGCTAAAATGTTCAGGTGGCTTAAAAGCCAAGAGAACATAGAAAGATAAGCAATGAAAATTCCCTTCTCATGCCTACTTCCTGTTGCTTACTTAATGTGTTCTCTCACATGTTCCCTCCCCTGAATGCTCCTATGTTAAAGGCCTCACCCCTCCCCCATACAACTGTACTTGGAAAAGGGCTTTCAAGCAAGTAATTAAGGTTGAAAGAGATTATAATAGGGCCTTAATCAGAAAAGGCCAATGCCTTGATGATAAGAAGAGGAAGAGACAGTAGGAGCGTGTGAGCAGAGCGGAAAGGCCAAGTGAGGACAGGAAGGTGGCTGCTGGTTAGCCAAGGAGAACGGCCTCGCTCAAACCACTGCTACTAGCTTCTAGGTCTTGGACTTGAAGCCGTTGACATTCTGAGGAGAAAAATGCTGTTTAAACCACCTATCTGTGGTATTTTTATTATGGCAGCCTACGAGGGTTAGTTTAATGTGCCGATTTGAGTGTGTAACAGCGTATCTAAATATTTTGATCAAACATGACTCTACTAGTTTCTGTGAGAGTATTTTGGGATAAGATTAGGGTTAACTCAGTTGACTAAGTAAAACAAGTTGGCCCCCCACTCCCGGTTTTGAACAGGCTTTATCCAAACAAGGGAAGGCCTTAAAAAAGAACAAACAGGCTGACCATCTTTTAGAAAGAGAACTCTTCCTGTCCGATAGCCTTTGAACTGGACACAGCTTCTTCCTGCCTTCAGACTTAGGCTGAAACTGAGCTCCTTCCAGGCCATGAGCCTGCTGGCCACCACAGAAGTGAAACATCAGCTCCAATGGGTCACAGTTCTTCAGACCCAAGCTCACGATCACGATCACGATCTTCCCGTTAATCATCTATTTGCTAGAGCGGGCACCAGTAACATCTCAATATGTCCTGTCACATGCTGTAGAGCCAAAAGGCATCGGCTTGGTACAGGAACATAAAGAGCCTCAAACCATTATATTAGGTCATGAGAATGATCTAATATAATTGTTACTGGCATTTGGCATATCAAATAAAACACGAGCAGCTTGCTAGGCTTGCCGTGCGGGAGGCATACTCTATAAACACCTCCAAATAAAGCCTTTATTGATGAACCGCGGCCGCTTGCGAAGCCGGTTGATGGGCTGGTCGGCTGGGTGGAGTTCTGATGAGAGGGAAGTCCATGTGGAAAATGGCGGGCCCATGGAGTGGTGTTGCTCATGGAGCCAAGGCTGGAACCCACCATGCCTCAGAACGGTCTGCCCCATGTCTGGAGTCCCTGGACCCGCATACCTGGGCCGTTGAGAACCTCCAGGTGGGTGATCGGGCTGATGGGCATCGGCTGGAGTTCTGATGAGAGGAAGTCCAATGTGGAAAATTGGCAGAGCGGTTCCTTGCTCTCCCTGTGCCCAGCCGTTCATGAGGCAGTCGGGAGGCATGGTGGGTTCCAGCCTTGGCTCACCACCCCGGCAGAACCTCACAACAAGCCAGACGACCCCCCACCCACTCCATGGGCACCGCCATTTTCCACATTGGACTTCCCTCTCATCAGAACTCCACCCAGCCGACCAGCCCATCACAGCCCGGATCACCGACACCCACCCTGGAGCAGTTTCTTCCTCAATCCGGCCCAGGTATGCTGGTCCAGAGACTCTCAGACATGGGGCAGAGCGGTTCCTTGCTCTCCCTGTGCCCAGCCGCTCATGAGGCAGTCGGGAGGCATGGTGGGTTCCAGCCTTGGCTCACCACCCCGGCAGAACCTCACAACAAGCCAGACGACCCCCACCCACTCCATGGGCGCCGCCATTTTCCACATTGGACTTCCCTCTCATCAGATCTCCACCCAGCCGACCAGCCCATCACAGCCCGGATCATCGACACCCACCCTGGAGCAGTTTCTTCCTCAATCCGGCCCAGGTATGCTGGTCCAGAGACCTCTCAGACATGGGGCAGAGCGGTTCCTTGCTCTCCCTGTGCCCAGCCGTTCATGAGGCAGTCGGGAGGCATGGTGGGTTCCAGCCTTGGCTCACCACCCCGGCAGAACCTCACAACAAGCCAGACGACCCCCACCCACTCCATGGGCGCCCGCCATTTTCCACATTTTCCACAGACCCAAGCTGTAACTAAAATATAGATCTCCACACTGAATGCTCCCCCTTAGGACTTGCTAACCTGTCCAATAATGAACCGATTCTTTATATTCTTATTGGAAAACCCTTCCCTCTTACTCACCCTCTCTCCCTTCCTCCTGCTCGCTCTCTCTGTCTCTGTCTCTGTCTCTCTCTGTTTCTCTCTCCCCTCATTTGCTAACCCCCAGTTCTTTCTCCCAGGATAATCATTATGCTTAACTTCTATTTTGCTTTTTTTTTTTTTTTTTTTTGGGGAGCAATACTCAGGAGCTTACTTCTGGCTCCATACTCAGTGAGCACTCCTGAGGGGCTGGAGGTTATGATCTATGTGGGGATCCCAGAATCATACCTTGATGGCTACTTGCAAGGTCAGTGCTATGCCTACTGTACCTCTCTTTTCCAGTCCCGTGACTAGTTTCTTTTATATCTGTTCAGATTTTCCTTAGTATGTACTCACAATCAAAAATAAGTTCATTGTTTTTCTCCATTCCTACACATGAATGCATAAAAATATCATCCCATTTATAAATGCATTGGTTCACTGTATCACTTGTATTACTTGTCTTCCGTTGTTCATCGATTTGCTCCAGCAAGCACAGTAACATCTCCATACATCCTGTCACATGCTAGTGTAGTCCCAGGGCATCTGCTCACTCCAGAAACATATAGAGCCTCAAACAATTCCATCAGGTCATGGGAATGAGGTCTATAATTACTGGTATTTGGCATATCAGATATGACACAGGTAGCTTGCCAGGCTCTGCCATGTGGGTGGGATACTCTTGTAGTTGCCTCTCATCTCGGTTTGTTGCAGGACTCCTTTAAGGGCCACTGCATTTGGCTCAAAACATTAGCATACTAAAGGGCCTAGGTGAGGTGCAGGGAGGGATTACCTAAGGACATTTGACCCTCCCTGCTTTCCATAACAGTGGGAGGACGGTCTGAGTTGCAGGGGGTATAAACTAGCCGGTTTTCACTCTCGCGCTTCTTTGTGGGCTCTTGCTCTATGAGGTTCGCCCTTCTTGGAAGTCTTCTTCTCCTTACACAAAGCCTTTACACGTGGTGGCCGCCATCTTGGCCTACACGTGGCTGGGGTTCTAGCCTGGAATCCTAAGCACCGTGCTTTTCCTTTTGCTGATTTGTATGCCTGAACCTGTGATAAGTAAAGCCTTTAAAAACTGCATCGGATTCCTGAATTTTCATCCATTCCTCGCTGGCTTCGGAGGTAGAAGGGAACTTCGCTTCCCGGCACTGTCAGGGACCCCGCAGAGCGCCCGACATTTGGCATCCCTGGCGTGGGCACGCGAACATCGTCTGGCCTAATTATCATCGGACAGAGATCATCTGCCTCCGAACCATGAATAAAATGATGGATATCTCATGGTATAGATACATTGTATCTTTCATTGGCTCAGAACCATACATAGCCCAATCTATTAAGTTCCTTTCTGAGAACTACTCTATCTTTTCACAAATCATCTGGGTCCTTGCGATTTTTAAACTGTACCTTTGTGTAAGGACAATGTTTAATAGAGAGAGGGAAGAAAGTAATAAATTGAATACAATCTTAAGGGACGAGGTTTACTCAGCGATTAAAGAAATAAGTGAGGATCATAAAACTACAGGTAGACTGGTCTTAAAGCTTGAGGACAGAATTATTAAACAGAGTTTAAAATTTGAAAAGAAATTAGAAGAACAGGAAAGTAAAATTATTAAACAGAATTTTAAAATTTGAGGAAAAATTAGAAAAACAAAATTTAAAATTCAAAAAAAAATTAGAAGAACAGGATTTAAAATTTGAGGAAAAATTAGAAGAACAGGAAAGTAAAATTATTAAACAGGTTTTAAAATTTGAAGTAAAGTTTGAAGAGCAGAAAAGGATATCAGTAAAATCAGCACTATCTTAGAGGAAGAAATTGACAAACAGAGAGTTAGAATAGATGGACAGAAAGAGGAGGTTTGGAAGTTACACATAAGATTGAAAGAACAAAAGGAAGAAATATATAGGAAACTTGAAAACTTAAACCAAGAAATGGATGTGTTAATGTGTTACGCAGGAAGATTTCTGATTTCATAACTTATCAATCAGGACCTAGAGCATACCCAATACTGAGGCGTGAACCAACTAAAAGCCCTTCACAAACACGCCCCAAGGCTGTAGGCTTGAAAAAGGTGTATACATTCCCAGCAAAAAAAATCTAAAAAAGAATTCTAATGTGGCTGATAACTTAGAGGAGGAACAGGAAAACCCAGAGGAGGCAAATTCCCAAGCTAAAAATCTCCCCAGAGTTAATACCCTCAAAGGGGAAGATGCTCCTCTGGCAGATACTACAAGCTCTGATGAGGAAGAATGGGAGGAACAGGTTAGCTTCGTGCAGGCCCCACGGAGCCTTGCAGTTCCTGTGGTTGTCAATCTAATAATAATCAAAGAGCAAAGAGCAGCAATCTTTCTCATGACCAATCTAAAGACAGAGTAAAACCGATTCATGAAGACTTAAAAAATTGAGTCAATAACCCCGTTTAGGAAGGCTTGCGACAAGTTTGGAATATCAAGTCTTTATTCTTTAAAATATTTAGCTGATTGGAGCCAAAATAATCAGTGGGTATTGGCAGACTTTGAAATGGTAGCCCATACTTGTCTGAACCAATCACAGTTCATGCAATGGCAAATGTGGTATACAGATGGGGTTAACATGAATATTGACACTTTACGAGAAAAAGAATCTGGCCATAATATAACTTTTGCCATGCTAAAAGGTGAAGGTGAATGGCAAAAAGAAAGAAAAACAAGCGACATTACCTGAACCTATTTTAAAATTTGTTCGGGAGACAGCATTAAAAGCATGGGAAAAAGTAGGTTCCGACCCAGAATTTCTAGGTAGCTATACAAAAATTTACCAGGGTCGTAATGAACCATACTTTTGATTTTGTTGGGAGATTAAGTGAAACAATCCAAAGAC
The DNA here is from genome assembly GCA_021461705.1 of Cryptotis parvus. Lineage (NCBI taxonomy): Eukaryota > Metazoa > Chordata > Mammalia > Eulipotyphla > Soricidae > Cryptotis > Cryptotis parvus. Next base: position 17,075 of record JAJIBD010002355.1, read on the forward strand.
AGGTTCAAGAGCCAACCACTCAAGAAATCCTAAAACGAACCTTAGCATATGAGAATGCTAATCAAAATTGTTGAGCAATACTATATAATATTAAGGATAAGGAAGACCTCATGGGATATCTAAAGGCCTCCCATAGGACACAGAATGATATAGAGGCTTATCCCATACAGCAGGAGGATCAGGAGAAGGATGAAATGTCAAAGAGCTTCAGGGGGAGAAACAATAAACTTCAAGGGATAAACAATGATCGGAGAAACTATGCTAATAATCGCAACTCCACCCCTCGGAGGGCCCCACCTGGACCATGCCCAAGGTGCAGAAAGGGAAAACATTGGGCCAGAGACTGTAGGTCTTGGAAGCGAAGTCAGCCTCAGGCTTCATCTGGACAGATAACCTGCTTTAGCTGCGGAAAGAAGGGACACACCCGTAGAGATTGCCCATCTTCTAAAACTATCAATACAGGGCAACATCCTAATAATCCCTTTATGGGAAATGTTACATGGACCCCCTCCCAGGTTCCACAAGCTCCGCAGGCTCAAATAACATCTATGCCTCCCCCAAATGCGGGAAACTGGGTGGGGGCCAGCCCCAGGCCCAGCTGAATCCAGGGGCACTCTCCTTCATTCCACCTGCCCAGTATCCTCCGAATCAGAATCCACAGAATTACAGTCAATAAATACTCTCTGGCCTACCCCATCAGGCAATGGCAGTCTCGACATTCTCTGCCCTAAGACTGTCACAATATACCCAAGTCAAGATCCTTACATGCTAAAAACAGGGATAAAAGGACCTGCTCCCCAGGTAGTATGGGTTTAATTCAGGGGAGAGATTGGCTGAAATTTAAGGGAATCCAAGGTGCATTTCGGACTTCTGGATCCTGAATCTCATGGAGAGATAATACTGTCAATATCTGTGCCAACTAAATGGACTTTTAAAAAGGGGAACCGCTTGCTAAACTATTATTATTTTTTGAGGATCGGTCTAGTCAGTCTGAACACCCTAGAACTGGTGGCTTAAACGGTACCAACCCTTCTGCCAACTTCATTGTTGGTTATACAGCCACACAGAACCAAGCCCACGAGCCACCTACTAACTATCTAGTTGGGTACACTACCAGAATTTCGCAGGTCAAGTGGCCGGTTATACCCATCGAAATTTATAAAAAGGAAATTCAAAGGCATGTTGGATACAGGGGCAGACATATCCATAATCTCCACCAAGTATTGGCCCTCTAACTGGGCCCCTAAAGAAAGTGTCCCATAGCCTGAGCGGGGTAGGCAATATCTGCGTCCTCTCTTCTCCTACACAGTGCGAGATGGCTGCCGTGTATTGGCCCTGAAGGGAATGTAGCCATGGTCCAGCCTTATATAGCCCCTATGCCTTTAACTTTATGGGGTCGAGACATGCTGGAGCAGTGGGGGCAGTAATTCACATACCTCATCCAATTCCCCATCGGGCACCTGTTCCAGCTCTCCATAATAAGCCTAACACAGGGAGTAACCTTTTTAATTGGGGCCGCTGTGGTTAAGCGCCCACTACCTATCCATATTCAGTGGAAGTCAGACAAACCTATATGGACACCACAGTGGTCCCTCAATACCAAAAAGTTAGAGGCGCTAACAAATCTAGTGGAAGAATAGCTGAAATTAGGACATATTGAAGAAACATTTTCAGAATGGAATTCTCCTGTTTTTGTAATACAGAAAAAAATCAGGCAAATGGCATTTGCTGATTGACTTAAGGAATGTAAATTCTACTATGGTCCCCATGGGAGCCCTGCAACCTGGGCTCCCCTCTCCAGCAGCTATTCCTAAAGATTGGCCGCTAATTATCATAGATTTAAAAGACTGCTTTTATAGCATACCTATCCACCCAGATGATCGGAAAAGATTTGCATTTTCAGTTCCTTCCATTAATTATAAAGGTCCTTTTACATAGGTTTCAATGGACAGTATTGCCCCAAAGGATGACTAATTCACCTACGATGTGTCAACACTTGTTGATGAGGTTTTGCGACCCATTCGTGCTAAATTTCCTGGTGCATACATCATCCACTACATGGATGATATCCTGCTAGCTTGTGATAATTCCAGAGATCTTCAGAATTTATATAATGATGTAATGACAGTTTTACCAGAGGCTGGCTTACAAGTAGCTCCGAAAAAATCCAGATGCAGCCTCCATATGAATATTTGGGCTATGCTCTTGACCGCACTACAGTGTGTCCTCAAAAAATCTCCATTAGTCAAAAAGGGCTCAAAACCTTGAATGATTTTCAAAAACTGCTGGGGATATCAACTGGGTGCGTCCCACCCTTGGTATTCCTAACTGTGAGCTCAGTAACCTGTTCCACACCCTTGAAGGTGATCCTGCTTTAAATAGCCCATGGCAGCTAACTCCTAAAGCTCAGAAGGAATTAGACTGTTTCATGATCGGCTTCAAAAATCTTACCTCTCCAGATTTAATCCCGGAGAAAAGGTATGGTTATTGGTCTTCAACACTCCCGAGTCTCCAACTGCTGCTATAGCTCAATTATCTGGACTGTTAGAATGGGTTTACTTACATAACAAGCAGAATCGTACTGCTACACCTTACCTTGAGAGGATAGCTAACCTTATAATTAAGGGGAGATCAAGAACCCAAGTATTACTTGGACATGATCCCCATGTAATTGTACTACCTGACCCTAAAAAAGAAATTGAAGCTGTTTTACCACTCAGTGAAATCCTTCAGAGAGCTTTAGCAGATTTTTCAGGAGAAATATCATTACCCAGCTGGAAAACCCTGGGAATTTCTGAAAAGGACACCTTTTGTAATTTCCACCATTGTCCTCTCCTCTCCCATTCCTGGCCAATGGTTCGAGGAAATGAAGCAGCAGATCTCTTGGCAGCACCAGTATTTAAATCAGCTGAGGAAGAGCACCAGACTCTACATACAAATGCCCGCTGCCTTCATGTACACCATGGCATCCCATGGAGACAAGCTAGACAAATTGTCCGCAACTGTCCTGTCTGTGCTCCTTTACATTGTACATCTCATGTGGCAGGAGCGAATCCTCGAGGTTTACAGACAAACCAATTGTGGCAGATGGATATAACTAATACTAACTTATTTCCCAACAAACCTTTCCTTCATGTGGTCATTGATACATATTCCCGGTTCATATGGGCTGTTCCTATGACATCTGAAAGAGCTAAATCTGTTTGTTCATTTTTACTCCAGTGCTTCTCTGTCATGGGTATTCCCCATACCATAAAAACAGATAATGGTCCTGCTTACACCAGCAAAACCTTCAGATCCTTTTGCGAGGAATGGCAGATCAAACATATTACAGGAATTCCATATAATCCACAAGGACAAGGAATTGTTGAACGTGCCCACAGAACGCTTAAAACTCAGCTATTAAAGCAACGAAAAACAAGTATGCCTCCAACGGATTCTTTATCTTTAACATTATTCACCTTAAACTTCTTAAATATACCTCAAGGAGATCCCTATACCGCGGCTGAAGTCACTTTCAAGAAGATATGCAAACTCAAAAAACAGTCAATTCACCTATCTGGGTGAAAATTGATGATAAATGGATTGCAGATCACCTCCTCATTTGGGGAAGAGGTTATGCTTTCATTTCTACAGATGATAACCCTGCCAAGAAACTCTGGGTTCCTCTGCGACTTGTTAAGACTAGAATTCTCCAAGAATCAGAAAACAACTAATTCTTTCAATATAAAGTCTTAAATTTTAAATTGCAAGTTGCTGTTTAAACCTCCTGGATTGGTTCATTTTAATAATGATCTTGTTTTGCAGTCTGTGATCATGGTTCATGTCTAATATCTTGCCTTACAGCCTAAATGTTTTCTTTCTTATAAAAAAAAAAAGGGTGGAAAAATGGGTGGACTCTGAGCATAGTGCTCAATGTCCATATGTTTCAAGGATTAATGTTAGAGTTTCCTTTTTTGATGTTTTGCTCACAGGTATTTGCAGGAAAAGAACTTGGCTGCTGCAGATTCCTTCTATGTTGCTTGAGGCTTTGGACTCTGATCACAGTGCTCATTACAAAAAAGTTTGCTAAATCAATGAAAACTTATTTTTTCTAATGATTCTGTTCACAGGATAAGATATTGGAATGCAGTAAACCTGCGCTACAGTGCTCAATACTCGAAACTCCTAAAACAGTGCTCACTAAAAATTTAATAATTTGCAAAAAATAATTTTTCCCAATGCTCTATTCACAGGAAAAGACACTTCCTCACCATCATTTGCCGGCTTTATATTCATGAAGCGCTTGACTCGTTACCATTTATCACCCTAAATGGGTCACATATACAGCTGTAAGATATTGATCGATCAAATGTATGTGCGTGTGTGTGTGTGTGCATGTGGTGGCCACCATTATGTTTGTGATTAATGTTGTGTCTATGTTATGTCTCAACTACTACCTTCTCAATTTCTGACCACTACAAACCTCTATTACATTCATCAGCTCCACTGCTGATCCACTAGATTTATCAATTTTAAAATCATCAATTCTCATACTTATTTCCTTGCTCCACTCATGTTGGAGCTTCTTTATGTTCTCTCTCTCCATCCCAGACTTGGGTCCCTGCAAAGCCTTAAAATCTCTACTTGTGATTAACCTTGAAAAGTGTTTTTGTCTCTTCTAAAATTAAGCTACAGGTACAGTTACCGTGCCAGTGTCCACTTGCTAAAGAAGCCTTGCAAGGCGCCCACACCGATGTTCCTGACACCTGTTCCAGCACTCAAGACTCCTGTTCCAGAGTTCGAGATATTACACCAATGTTCCAGACACCTGTTCCAGCACTCAAGACACCTGTTCCAGAGTTCGAGATACTTGTTCCAGTGTTCCAGAGACCCGATCCAGTGTTCCTGACAATTCAACGAGTTCCTGATCACTGCTCTCCAGAGACTCATACTCATATGATCACCGCTATTGCTGTTCCAGAAGTAGCCCCACAGACTTTGTTCCAGACACCTGACTTTACATAAAATATAGCAAATTGACTCTCACAAATTATGGACAGTGCAAACTATAGTCCGTTATAATCAGACAGCTAGAAACACTTTGTCTTGAACTTTGCTTTGGGTCCAAAAACAAGTTAGGATCCTAAAGTAACATGTATTATCATTTTGTAATTGAATTGTTTTTTCTTATCTTAATTTTCTGTACATTACTAAATATTTCTTACCTTTTCAATTTTTATTAGTAAACTAATCAGGGGAGTTGTTGCAGGACTCCTTTAAGGGCCACTGCATTTGGCTCAAAACATTAGCATACTAAAGGGCCTAGGTGAGGTGCAGGGAGGGATTATCTAAGGACATTTGACCCTCCCTGCTTTCCATAACAGTGGGAGGAAGGTCTGAGTTGCAGGGGTATAAACTAGCCGGTTTTCACTCTCGCGCACTTCTTTGTGAACTCTTGCTCTGTGAGGTTTGCCCTTCTTGGAAGTCTTCTTCTCCTTTTTACAAAGCCTTTACATGTGGTGGCTGCCATCTTGGCCTACACGTGGCTGGGGTTCTAGCCTGGAATCCTAAGCACAGGGCTTTTCCTTTTGCTGATTTGTATGCCTGAACCTGTGATAAGTAAAGCCTTTTAAAACTGCGTCGGATTCCTGAGTTTTCATCCATTCCTCGCCGGCCCGGAGGTAGAAGGGAACTTCGCTTCCCGGCACTGTTGGGGACCGGCGGAGTGCCCGACATCGGTTCACTGCATATAATTATATTTTTGTTTGTTTAATAGCCACAGCCCACTTATTCAGGTATTACTCCTGGTTCTACACTCAGGGATCAATCCTGGTAATACTCAGGGTGCCATCATACTGAGTGCTGGGGATCAAAACTAGGTCAACTGCATGCAAGATAAGTAAATGCCCTACCCACTGTTCTATCATTAAGTCTCCTACAAACATCATTATATATAAACAACCCATAGCAACTGATATTTTCATTGCTTATGTTTTTGGTTTACACTAAAATAAAAGAATCCTTGATATATCATTTTCCACATAAAAATATCTGCTGTGTAATATTGAGAAAGAAAAATAGGTTAAGAGGTAGAAGATTTTACCAGTTAAATACGGTTTTTTTTAGACGTTGTGTCAAATTGACATGCCCAAGAATGGAGGAAGAGCCAGAGCGAAAGTACAGCAGGTAGGGTGCTTGCTTTGCATGCAGCCGAACTGGGTCAATCCACCTTAAATGGTTCCTCTAGCTTGCCATGAGTGATCCCTGAGTGCAGAGACAGGTATAAACTTGCACCCACCAGATGTGATCACTTCTTTGTAGAATGGTGAGATCGATATGCCAGAAAAAGTAGCAATAATGGACCTCATTCCCAACGAATGGAGATGTTACTGGCACCTGCTCAAGCAAATCAATGAACAACAGGAAGACAAGTGACAAGTGACAAGATAAAGATAGTTTTTTCCTCAGAGAGAGAAATCTGTCAAAGCTATAAATTGACAACTCAAACTCAAAAAAGAAAAAAAAACATGGAGTAAACTGGTTAAATGAAACCTGACTTTGAAATTCAAAATAAGAATAATTAGATGAAAACTATACAGTTTCAGTGTTTCAACTGTTAAATTGATGTCACAAGAGGGGTTCGACAGGGTGATACCATTTCACCAAAACTCTTCAGTGCCACCCTCGAGAACATCATGAGACAATTAGAATGGGAAAGAACAGGAGTGAAGATAGATGGTCGGCAACTACAACACCTCCGCTTCACTGATGACATCGTTCTAATAACACCAAACATTAGCCAAGTGGCACAAATGCTGGCTGACTTTGACCGAGAATGTGGAAAGATAGGTCTATAGCTGAATCTAAAGAAAACCATGTTTATGAAAAATGAACTAGTTCCAGAGGCCCCATTCACTCTCAATGGAACATCTCTGAATGCAGCAGTTATGTGTACCTAGGTCAGAAGTCAACATGATGAACAGCCTAAAACATGAGCTACACAGGAGAAAGAGAGCGGCATGGAATGCCTTCAAAGGCATCGAAGAAATAGCTAAAAGGACAAAGAACCTCCGGCTCCGGGCACATCACTTTGACTCCACCATTCTCCCTGCATTAACATACGCCTCAGAGACCTGGGCCCTATGAAAGCACCATGAGAATGCTATTCGGGTCTCCCAGAGAGGAATCGAAAGAGCTATGCTTGGAATATCACGCCTCCCTCAAGTGAGAGAAGGAATCCTGAGTTCTGACCTCCGTCGCTATTCCCGAATCAGGGACGCTGTCTAGGCATCGAAAATCAGATGGGCTGGACATGTAATGCGATTTGGAGACAACCGCTGGACTAGAGCCGTTACCCGACTGGATCCCACGGGATGTTAAAAGATCACGTGACCGCCCACCTACAAGATGGTCAGACTTCCTTGTCAAGATCCTGAAGGAACGGTTTGAGGCTCTTCGTATTCCTGAATCAACCAGATGCCATTGGGCTACACTGGCACGTGATAGGGTCCAATGGAAATGTTACTGGCGCCCGCTCGAGCAAATCAATGAATAACAGGATTCAAGTGATTAAGTGATCAAGTGATCGAATATACCATGGGTCACTTGTCAGGCTCTGCCGTGGCTCTGGGTTCATCCCAGGGGACCCAGTCTTTTTTCTAAGTCAGACAACCAATCGAGGGGCAGGAAACCCCTCGAGGTGTTGCAGGTATGTCTGCGGTGCCTGGCTGCGTTGGCAGGTGGCAGACAGAAGACAGGCTTGTCTACACTCAGGGCTCTGCCCCGTGGGCCCTGGATGGCTGATTGTCTGATATCTTTTCCTTATGAGTTAAAAATACTTTTCTTAGTTTGTCATTTGAATTGATTTTGATGTTTCTATTCATACAGAACTTGTTTCTATAGGTTTGTTCTGAAACAAAGTATCTAAGTTTATTGTTTTAAGTATGGTACATGATATTAGATTGTAAGTAGGATGCACAGATATAAAGCATTCCTTATATCTTGCTTTATATCTGTCCCTTATATCTGTACACAGATAAAAAGCATTCCTTATATCTATTCCTATATCCTTATATTTATATAAGGATATAAAGCATATCCTTATATTAATTATTCCTTGCTATTTCTTTCTAGGCATGTGTTGGTTATATTTTCATAATCAATTATGGGTCAGATTGATATGGATCAAGGATATATTTAGAGTGTGTGGTATAGCTCCAATTTAATTACTATCACTAGTATTATTTTGTGTCTCCCCAATAGCACTTAGAAACACAAGAGCCATTCTTGGCAATGCTTGAATCTCTGATGTGCACCTGGTCTGACTATGCAGGAGGCCCCCACTGGGCCACATAGTAACAGTGATCAGAGAACCTTGCAGCACCAGGTATTAAACTCAGGGTCGCATTTCCTCAATCCCTGTTAATATTGTCAAACTTTCTGGCTAGCCATTCTAGCACCACAGAGTGAGTGGCCCATGTTTCCATAGATTACTTTAAAAGATCTGGCTATCATAAACTAAATTCTTACCCTATGACCCACTTCTTGCATGTTTTCTAGTCTCTTTAACTGGATTTTGTTTATTCACAATTCAGTGTCACATACTGACTGAATATTTACATTACAAATCAATATCTGGTGATAATATCATATTCTTCAAATCCCTACCAATTTTCAAAGATTTTTGAATGATTGTTTTTTATCTATTAAATTTTAGCTAAATTTGTCTCACTAATACAGAAAAAATGCAAGAAAAAGATTGTTGTGTTAGGTTTCCCGGGCACCCTGGGCAGCTTCTTCCCTCAATCCGGCCAGTGCTGGTCCAGAGACTCTCAGACATGGGGCGAGCGGTTCCCTGCTCTCCCGTGCCCAGCCTGAGGCAGCGGGAGGCATGGTGGGTTCCAGCCTGGCCCACCACCCGGAGAACCCTCACAACAAGCCAGACGACCCCCCACCCACCCATGGGCACCGCCATCCATGGACTTCCCTCTCACCAGCCCCCACCCAGCCGACCAGCCCACACAGCCTCGCAGTTCATCATAAAGGCTTTATTTGGAGGTGTTTATGAGTAGCCCCTGACGGCAGCCTAGCAAGCTGCTCGGTTGTATTTGATATGCCAAATGCCAGTAACAATTATATTAGATCATTCTCATGACCTAATATAATGGTTTGAGCTCTTTATGTTCCTGTACCAGCCGGCCCTTGGCTCACGTGTACGGACATATTGAGATATACTGCCGCCTAGCAATAGTTACGAAATCGATGATCGACGTTAGGTTTCCCCACCCCGACGGCAGAGCCTGGCAAGCTACCCGTGTCATATTTGACATGCCAAATACCAGTAACAATTATAGACCTCATTCCTATGACCTTATAGAATGGTTTGAGGCTCTTTATGTTCCTGGAGCGGGCTGATGCCCTTGGGCTATCTTGCATGTGACAGGACGTATTGAGATGTTACTGGTGCCCGCTCAAGCAAACCAATGATATACAGAAAGACAGTGACAGAGACAGACAGTGAAAGTGTCTTAAGGGAGAATCAGCACCTCTGTGATACATCACTATACTAAAACTAGTTTCATTCCATTTACATCTCTGAAATCTTTTTAACATTGACAAATGTTCTTTATAAGGGCAATGTACATTTCTTATTATTTATATTTCAAAGATTCTATTGCTTTTTGTATGGGGATTTTACTATCTCATAATCTATGTCAGGCTAACTATACATATGAAAGCACAATTGTTAGCCATTTAGGGACTTGTTCTTTATGACTCTGTTCCCCTTTAACACTGTTTACTATATTTGAATTCTTTTCGTCTGTATGTTGTCTATATCCCTATCTTGCCACCCTATGAACACCACCCACCCTCACTCAAGCGAAATTCTCATCTGAACAGCTCCAGAACCCTTTGACTCCATCCTCCACACAGTAACTCATGGTGCATTTTCCTTATCATCCCATTTCTGCATCTTTCCCTGGTACTCTGGACAAAATCCGGCCTCCTCAGCTAAAAGGCCAGTCGGGGTCATGGGCAGGCTTTAAGTCACTTCCTCTTCATTCCCAGAAGTCTAGCCATAGGGGCTTCTGTGTGTTCTGAGACTCCCCCTTCCTTCCCATTTCAGCTCACCTTACTTCATTCTGCCAGGTTGTGTTTTGTACCTGTTCTTGCAGGGGCTGGATTCTTCTTTCCTATTCCTCAGAGAAATATTTACTTCATCTAAACTATCTTCCTTTGAATTTCCTCTCCATTACTTAAACAATATTTAAGAATATACTTGTTCACATATTGACTTAATTTTAGTTTCATTTTCTCTCTAGATAGAACTCTTCTGCTTCTGTAATGTGTGTGGCACATAGTAAAATTCAGTAAATATTTGCTGAATTAATGAACAAATGTCTTCCTGGTTTTGTTCATCAGGAGCTGCTGTATCAGCTTCTATTTCTCCCACCACTGTTCCTTATTCATGGTTTTGTTTTTGTTTTTGCCTGGGTACACACCCATTGGTGCTCAGGACTTACTCCTTGCTCTGTGCTCAGGGCTCATTCCTGGCAGTGCCAGGAACTGAACCTGGGTTGGCTAAATGTAATGCAAGCACTTTAACCCCTATGCTATATCTCTCAGGCCTCTTTATTCATGCTTTAAATCAAGTTATTATCTATCAAATGTGCATACTTCTAGGCCACAGTATCTATTCCTTAAGATCCCCCTTGTAAGCTTCACTTAACAGTCACACACAACATTCCTTGTGTTTATTCACATACATATATTCTACATATAGTTATTTTCAATTAAAGAAACACATACTGAACATTATAAAAACTAAATTTATGTAGAATTAATGAGATGTAGTGGAATCTGCACCTAAAAGCTAGTTTTGATCTGTGATAACTGAGCTTCAAGTAAAGTACCACACAAGTTATGTAAATGGCAGAAAGCTAACAGATGCACAGGGCCAGAGCCGCTACTGGCTCTCCCTGTGCTCAGCTGATCATGAAGCCTCTGGGAGAGAAGCGAGTTCTAGCCCCTGGCCTGCCATCCTAATAGAGCCTCGCAAGAAGCCAGAGGAATCCCCACACCATGAGGGCCACCATTTTCAACATCCAGACTCCACAGCTTGTCATAGCTCAACCTAAGAGAAAAGCCGATCTCAAGCCCTGCTTGTCAGAGTCCCACTCTACAGTGAAGCCTATTTCAAGCCCAGGTATACTAGAACCAGAGACACAGATACATGAGACAGAGCTGATACCAGCTCTTCCTGTGATCAGCTTATCATGAGGCACCCGGGAGGGAAGGTGAGTTCTAACCCTGGCCCACCATCCTAATAGAGCCTCGCAAGAAGAAAGAGGAACTCCCACACCATGAGGGCTGCCATTTTCAAAATCTGGACTACACAGTTTGTCAGAACTCCACCCAAGAGATAAACCAAGATCTCCCATTGCAGTTCATCAGTAAATGCATAAACTGAGAGTCTACTACCAAGAGTATACCACCCATATGGCAGAGCCTGGCAAACTACCCGTGTCATATTTGATATGCCAAAAACCAGTAACAAATATAGACCTCATTCCCATGACCTGAACGACTGGTTTGAGGCTCTTTGTGTTCCTGGTGCGAGAAGATGACCTTGGGCTACACTAACATGTGACAGGAAGTATGGAGATGTTACTGGTGCCTGCTCGAGCAAATCAATGAAAATGGGAAGATAAGTGATACAAGTGATACAAGTGATTTAATCATAGTTTTCATACCCTCTCTCTTACTCTGCTTTTTAAACTATAACTGGTGGTGCTCAGGACTTACTACTGGCTTTGTATTCTGGGATCATTCTTTGAAGGCTTGAGGGACCAGACAGGGTGCCAGGGTTCAAACCTGGGTTGGTCATGTTGGGAATGTGCCCTACCCGACCCACCATACTATCACTCCTGCCCTGTATGGTTTTTTAAAAACTTTTTTTCTTACTAAGAGATTGTTATCATAAAAATAGTCGAACAATAACTGAAATGGCTACACTAGAACTATAGAAAATGTGCGTGCTTTCTATAATCCAATCCCCAAAGTATCTGGGGCTAGGTTGACAAGAATCCGTTTTCCTTAATATTTTTTACATATATTCTGTTCTGACATAAGCTGAGATCTTATGATTTATTTTCTTTATTTATAACTATAGGCAGCAATGTGTCAACAACACTGTTGACTTGTTTGCTGAATAGCACAACTTGCTCATACCTACATGGTGAAATTCATGGTTCTTTCATCATATTTTAAGATTGCTTACCATTTCATTGCATTTCCTATCTCTTGATGATCCCCTTCCTTTTTCCCCTGCATCAGTTTTCTACTTTTTTGGATCTCTGCCATTCTTGGAAATAAGGACAATAGTCACTATTCAGAGACTCATCTTTCTCCATGACCTTATTTTCACTAGAAAGGTTCCTTAGAGCAATTACAAGTTCCATGAGGTCCAGATTTCCATTTAGAATTAATAAGCTAAATAATCAGCTGTAAGGAAAGTTTTTTCTTGTGTGAAAGTAATTAACATGTAAGAAATTATATTAATATAAAAATTATAAATATTCACAGAGGGGTCCAGGTAGATAACTCATAGGGCTGGAGCATTGAGTAAGGCACTAAATTCTATCTCTGATACCCTCAACCCTCAAATCACTGCTGGGGGTGACACCCAGAATCACCAAGATGAACAACAAACCATCAGGCATATTTCTGTCGGCTTCAGTATCACTGGGAGTGTCCCTCAGGGGTTCCAAGAACTAGAAACCTCCAAAATATCCACAAGTGAAATTTTTATAGTTATAGTGGCCAGAGTTCAGATACCATTGCCACCATGATGAGGAAGATTACTCCTCCAAATTCATCTTCTCAACCCAGGTATGAATGTCACTGATATGTACTGTTAGACCTGTTTGGGGATGAAAAGATAAACTGCAAAAACCAATCATTTTGCCAACATCTGATAGGGACTAGTCAGGGTACTAATTGCTAGGTTTACATTTCAGGAAGCAACTATTTTAGGTCATTGGTGCCAATTAACACAAAGGTAGTTCATGGTGAACATGCCATGTACAAATGGCATTGATTCAATGTCACATAATCTCATAATGGGGTCAAGTTGATATGAGTGATGCATCTCCAATTTTACTCTTTAATTTGGAAAATTATCCATGACCTCCAACTCTTCTCCCCATTTTCCTTGGTAGTCACAGTAACTGGAAGATTTTCAAAGTTTTCTGAAAGTCTTTTGTAGTGGGCCTCCATGTGTTTATCATGGGGAACTGCAATCCTACACCAGCGTTTCAACTTCCAGGCATGTACTGTTATTATAGCAAGCACCATGGCATACACTGAACAGAAAACTATGCTAAACTGAGGACCAGGGGGTGTTTGAAATCATGATTGCAACAATGAAAGTACTAAAGGCCAGTATTTCTAAGGACCAGTCATAGGAAAATGAGTGTTTTGGAGTACTAAAGACATTTGCCAACCTTAGTTAGTCTAAAGTCTAAAAATCTCACCATTGTGAATGACTCACTATGACAGGTTTCTTACCATCCTTGTCCCCCAATGTGACCTTATATCTGAACGGCTCCTCCTGTCTGAGTTTCCACTCTTTGAGGCTGCACCCCTAAGTGAAAGCTTATCCTGTATTAAGTTTAATAAGGCACAATATAATATATATATGTACATACAAAGGCATATACGCATCTATATACACAACACACTCCATGCACACACAAGTCTGTGTAAAGTAATGGTTTGAGAGAACAGTTCTTGAAATTCCAGTTTAGTTACACAACCATGGGCAAATTACTGTCTGTGTTTTCATTTCCTCCTCTGAAAAGGGGCTAATGGCATTCCTATTTCATCTGGCTGTCAGAAGGATTGAACATGGTATTAGCCACTGTACCTAGAAGTAGTAAGCAATCACTAAGATTAACCATTAATATAATAAAGAACATCAGAACAGACAACCTACTAAGTAGCCTCTGGCAGAGGAAAAGGCTTTCTTTGCATATGAAAGTCTTATCTTATAAAACAGAATTTTTAGAAGTGTTCATGAAAAATATGTTTTGTGAATTTAAAAACATTCTGCTATTTAAAAACAGTTCAAGAGTCAGAGTGATAGTACAGCAGGTAGGGCTCTTGTCCTGGCATGTGGCCAAACTGGCTCCAATCCCCAGCACCCCATATGGTCCCCAAACCCCATCAGGAGTGATCTGTTAGCACAGAGTCAGGAGTGAGCTCTGAGTAACACTGATGTGGCCCCAAAACTGAAAGCAAAAAAATATACAAAGAGTTCAGTTTCTGAAAGAACGTTAAATTATACTGCCAATTTAAGCGAATTATAAGAATTGGAATAAAACTTCTAAAAATTATGAGGTAACATAGTTTACAATAGTTTTATTAGTATGCTTTAAATGCAAATTGTTACCGTATGTCATCCGCAATCAAAATGCCGTATTTCTGCACCATGGTCTCTAAATCTCTTCTTTACTCTCTCATACCCCAAACTCCACCTTCCTTTACCCCACTTGGCAATTTCAGTTCTGGTGTCAGTCTCAGGGCTTGGTTTCACCAGACACTGACCTTGCTTCATTTCTTTATGTGCTACAAATATAAGTGGTATATAGTGAGTGAGATCATGTGACATCTATCTTTCTTCTTCTGACTTATTTTACCTAATATGACACTCTTTATATACATATATACATACATATATATAAAATCTTTCATTTGCTATAGCATATATATACAATGGCAAAATGGAAGATTTTATCTTTCCTCCTAGCTAAGTGATATTCAATAGTGTAGATTTTAAAATAGTAAATATACAAGGCTTTAAACAGCAAGGTTAAACTAGAAAGAAAAATACACAGTCAAAAAAACAGAAGTATGTGCATGGCTAATTCTCTACACCAGAGAGAAAGGTTCTTAAATTGGTTTTGGAAGTGGAGCTGGGTTGAACAGGCTAGGAGTGATGAACTGCCAATCACCTGCTCTCAGAATTAGGGTTTGCACTTCCTCTATAGCAAGTGCTTCTTCAAGACACCACTGGGCAGACACACAGAGATCATTTGGTCTGTGCCAATCACCAATTGAACACTTTCACCTGTCACTTTACAGTGTCCCTATGAGGCAACTAACTATATTAATACCATTGCCAGCATGTGGACACTGCCTACAGTGTGAGGTGCTATTTGATCTGGTAGCATTTATTAATTAATTTATTTATTTATTGGGGGCAGTACAGCAGGTACGGTGTTTACTTTGCAAAGGGCCAACCCAGGTTCAATCACCAGGGAACTCATCTGGTTCTCCGAGCACCACCAGGAGTAATTCCTGAGTGTTGAACCAGGAGTAACCCCTGAGCATCATCAGGTCTGACCAAAAAGACAAAATAAAATGAAATAATATAATGTACCATGTATATATGGTCAACTGTGCTGAATCCTTTTCAGAAGCCAACTTGCTCACATGGTTGTCCTTCATCTGTTCTGCCAATCCTGTTCAGGATGACTAGAGTGAACAGCTTGTAGATGAAGTACAACAGGGCAGATGGGGCAATAGTTGCCAATCTCTTGGATGTTTCCCTTCTTGAACAGTAGAACTGTCTTTCTGGTTCTCCACTGGGAGGGCACCTTGCATTCAGACAGGTAGCATATGAAAAGCCGAGCCAGTGTATTGATGAGTACTGATGGCAGATTCTTCAGGTGTTTGGGTCTGACTTTGTCTGGGCCGGGTGCTGTTCGCTAATCGATCATTGCACATGGTAACCAAAATCATTGAGGTTTGTAGGGAGTTCAAGATGCCGCTCTGTCTTATATTCATTGACTTAAAGAAAGCCTTTGATTCTGTGGAGACTGAAGTGGTCATCGAAGCCCTAGCCAAACAGGGCGTTCAAACCCAATACATCAAGATCCTTCATGAACTGAATTATGGGTTCAACACCAGGATCTCACCATTCTACATGCGATCATTTGTTGCAGGACTCCTCTAAGAGCCTCTGCATCTGCTCTGAATTGCCTCCTGCAAATCACTTCGTAGATAAGGGGGGGTAGTCTAAATGTGGCAGTTTATCTGACCATGTATTCTGTACTAGCTGGTATAAATATTCTCTCATGCAACCACAATCATCGTAGGACTAGCTAGATCTTACCAGCATATTTGCCTGGCCACGTTGGATCCCTAAGTAATTAGACCAGAGAGAAATGCTGTTTGCCTCCAAGCAAGCAAGCATGGCTCCCTGATAACTCAAAGGCAACTAAAATACAAAACTACCGTGAAATAGACGAGACTTGTGAAGGCTTGGAGAAATATTTAACTGGCATTAGTATTAGTCTTTGGTACAGAAACATGCCATCTCAGAAATCCCTTCTCTACCCTATAAAGGCTTTTCCAGGCATATCTTGGCTCAAAACATTAGGATATAAAAAGACATTAGGTGAGGTGCTGGGAGAAATTACCTGAGGGCATTTGACCCTCCCTGCCAGGGGAAGTTACATTTAACTTCCAGCTCATCCCAGCTCTGCTAGAAGGCTTTGAATTAGTTCTGGGTCCTTGTAAACAGCCAGAAGGTCTCCTGAAGTTGCTACATTTCTATAGAGCTATTTTCTTGTTTTCATCTCTAGATAGCCCAGCCCAGAATGGGCTGGGCTGATTTCTAGCTATAAAATAAACTGCAAGAAGAAAGAAGCTCTCTTTCCCCCCCCCTTTTTGCCATTTCGGCTTCTTTGCCGTTTTGCTTCTCCGTCCTCTCCATTCTCTGTTGGGCCTCAACACGTGGTGGCAGCCATCTTGGCCTACACATGGCTGGGGCCTAGCTGGGAACCCAGAGTCCAAGGTTTTCCCTGCTCTTGGATTGTATATTGGAACCTGTGATAGTAAAGTCCTTTTAAAACTGCATCGGATTCCTGAGTCTTCATCCATTCCCGCCGGCCGGAGGTAGAAGGGAACTTCGGTTCCCGGCACTGTTGGGGACCCGGCAGCTTCTCCGACAATTATTGATGTCAAAAGAGGGGTTCAGCAGGGTGATACCATTTCACAAAAACTCTTCAGCACCACCCTTGAGTACATCATGCAACAGTTAGAAAGGGAAGGAATGGGAGTGAAGATAGAAGGGCAGCAACTACACCACCTCCACTTCTCTGAAGACATTGTTCTAATAACACCAAACAATACTCAAGTGGCACAAATGCTGGCTGACTTCGACCAAGAATGTGGAAAGATAGGTCTACAGCTGAATCTCAACAAAACAATGTTTACGAAAAATGAACTAGTTCCAGAGGCCCCATTCACTCTCAATGCAACAAACATCTCTGAATGCAGCAGTTACGTGTCAAGAACTCAACATGATGAACGACCTAAAACCTGAGTTGCACAGGAGGAAGAGAGCAACATGGAACACCTTCAAGAGCATCGAAGAAATAGCTAAAAGAGCAAAGAACCTCCAGCTCGGGTACATCTCTTCAACTCCACCATTTTCCCTACGTTAACATACACCTCAGAGACCTGGGCCCTATGAAATCAGGATGAGAATGCTATTTGGCCTCCCAAAGAGCAATCGAAAGAGCTATGCTTGGAATCTCATGCCTCGCTCAAGTGAGAGAAGGAATCCGGAGTTCCAACCTCCATTGATGGTCAAGAATCAGGGATGCTGTCTTGTTTGCCAAGGCATCGAAAATCAGATGGGCTGGACATGTAATGTGATTTGGAGACAACTGCTGGACTAGAGCCATTACTGACTAGATCCCACAGGACGTCAAAAGATCACGTGGCCACCCACCTACAAGATGGTCAGACTTCTTTGTCAGGACCCTGAACAAACGGTTTGAGGCCCCTTGTATTCCTAGAGCAAGCAGATGCCATTGGGCTACACTGGCACGTGATAGGGTCAAATGGAAAGTTACTGGTGCCTGCTCAAGCAAATCGAAGAATAACAGGATGTCAAGTGCTCAAGTGAACAAGTGAATTTAATTTTTTTTTTGCTTTGTTTTGGGGTAACACCTGGCAGTGCTTAGGCATTACCCCTGGCTCTGCAGTCAGGAATTGTTCCTGGCGCTACTGTTGGGGGAAGGGGAGGGTGGGTAAGGAACCAAATGGGATGCTGGGGATCAAACACTGGTTGGCCACAAGCAAAGCAAATATCCTACCATCTGTACTATGGATTCAGTCCAGATTTGGTAGCATTTAAAGAGTGTCGCACTCTTGGGGCTAGAGAGATATTACAGCAGGTAGGCACTTGTCTTTCACACAGCCAACCTTTGTTTGAACCTCTGCATCCCACTGGGTCCCCTGAGTACAGTGAGGACTAATCCCTGAGCACGGTACAGGAATTACCCTTGAGCATAGGTGAGTATGGCCCCAAAACAAAACAAAAATTAAATAAATAAAATGTCTCATTCTAATTCTCAAGTCCTCATGGAGAAAACTGGGCTTTGGGATTTTTCATTCCAGAAAAAATTACTCATGATACCATTATGACAAAAGCAGTACTCACCTCTCAGTAGTGGAACTGTGAAAACAGAAATCGCCTAAGTAAATCCTCTTGTGTATGAAGCAATCACTTTTTAATCTATTTATTTATTTATTGGCAATTTGATTTATTTTATTTTTAATTTTTTTAATTGTGCCACTGTGAGATATACAACTACAAAGATGTTTATGTTTGGGTTTCAGTCATACAGTGTTCCAGCACCCATCCCTCCACCATCCCTCCACCAGTGCACATTTCCCAACACCACTGTCCTCAATTCCCTCCCACAGCCTACCTCTATAGCAGACACTTTTCCTCATCTTCCTTCTCTCTCTCTCTACTCACTCATTCACTCACTCACTCACTCCCCTCCTTCCCTATCCCTTCTCTTACACAATGTAGCTGCAATACATACATTTAGAGGTTATCATGTATATCCCTTTGCCTACATTTAAAGCTCAGTTCTAGGCTGGTATCATTTCCAACAATTACTAGTACACTATTTCTTTCTCTGTCTTGCCTAACCTCTGACTCCCACATACTGTGGGTAGATTCCACCCACTTACAAGACCTCCTGATCCATATTTTGCCTGGTCTTGGATATTGGTATCATGCTATTTTATTTATATCCTGCGAATAGAGGCAGTCATTCTATATCTGTCCTTTTCCCTCTTGAAGACATCACTTTTAATAAAAGAAAAGAAACAAACTTTGGGGATGGAGCGATAGCACAGTGGGTAGAGGTAGAGCATTTGCCTTGCATGTGGCTGACACACGTTTGATCCTCAGCATCCCATATGGTCCCCTGAGCACCGCCAGTTCCTGAGCACAGAGCCAGAAGTGACTCCTGAGCATTACCAGGTGTGACCCAAAAAGCAAAAGAAGAAAAAAAAGGAAACAAACTTTGAAAACTAGGAACAAATATGTGGCAATAATTTTTTTTATTTATTTATTTTTATTTTTTTTAATTTTTTTAATTTTTTTATTTTTTAATTTTTTTTATTTTTAAAATTACAAAGATATACAATTAAAAAGTTCCTATTTGGGTTTTGGTCAAACAGTGTTGCAGCACCCATCCCGCCACCAGTGCCCATCTCCCACCACCAACGTCCCCGGTTCCCTCCCCCTCCCCCAGCCCTGCTCCATGGCAGGTTCTTGATTTCTTTCCATTTCTCTCTCTTTCTCTTTTCCTTCCCCTCCAGACCATGGATTACAGAACATACATTAAAGGGTTGTCATGTGTATCTTTTTTGCCTCTATTTAATGCTCAGTTCTAGGTTGGCATTAGTACCCTCAACAATTGTTAGCACACTGTTCCATTTCTGTCTTACCTAGCCTCTGAATCCCACACGTTTGTGATAATTTCCACCTTTGACAGGACCTCCTGATATATGTTTCACTTGACCTTGGATATTGGTATCATAATATGTACCTATATATTTATGTTATGCAGATAAATGCAGTCATTCTGTATCTGTCTCTCTCCTGGCTAATTTCGCTAGAAATATTCATGAATCAATCATTTTGTTTCATTACATAGGACTACAAGTTCATTGTCCTGTTGTTCAAAGTTCTAAAACGGAACCCAAATAATGACAACAAAAAAGAGGAAACAAACTAGGATAGGAGAAGCTCAAGGTTCAAGGGCATACAACTAGTTGCTGCATCTCAAAGCACTCAGTTATTTGATTCCATGCAAACACATATATAAAAAGCATTGATGCTGTAGGTGCACTTTAAGACAATAATGTATTTGCTCATTTTGTGTCACTTCCTAATTTAACTTCAGCTTCAGAGTTGTCTGAGTTCGAGTGACAAGTACAGCTCTTTGAATTCTGTTTGTAGTTGCGATACTGACTCTTGGGTCTGTAAGTCTCTACAGATCACTAGAGGGGCAGAACATATATGTCCCAAACGACCTTAAACGACTGTGAGTGGGAGTCTCTGGTTATTCCAAAGCCTGGGAAATTGAACAATTATGGTCTTTGAGAAAGGCAAGTGAACAAGGAGCAGTTGATAAATGTACAACATTAATATAAATTTCCTTAAACTAGTTGTGAGCTATCTAGAGCTACCTTAGAAACTGAACTTTAAGAGAAGTTGTTTATAACTTTAAAAGGGGGAAAGAAACCATAATGTCCTCAGATCATATTCCTCAGGGCAAATATAAAGTCTGAATGAGCAAAAACATATAGCATATGTCTTTGCTTCTGAACTTCAGTGAGTTATAGAGATCATATAAGCTATGGAGGAAAATTAATACACATAAACACAAAAGCCATTAAAATCCTGACTTAGCACATTCTAAGTCTGTAATTCTGGGCAAGTCACTGCCTTCCTGAAATTTTATATTTATCACAGGTAAAGTGGAGAGTAGAAGTCAGATGACAGGACTGTTATAAGGATTAAATAGTTAATATAAAGTAGGAATTAAATAGCATACTTATGCTTTTACTGCAGACAATGTAAAGAACTTTATACTTAGTTGAATTGGCATTTAGAAGTCAGTATTTTATTCTTTTTTTAAATTTTTTTGCTTTTTTTGGGTCACACCCAGCGATGCTCAAGTGTTACTTCTGGCTCATTTGCTCAGGAATTACTCCTGGAGATGCTCGGGGGACCATAAGAATGCCAGGAATCGAACCCGGGTTGTCTGCATGCAAGGCAAACACCTTACCCACTGTGCTATCGCTCCGGCCCTAAAAGTCAGTATTTTAATACACTAAAATCTTTCACACATGTGGCCCTAAAAGATGACACTTCCTCCTGATTTCCAGAATTTTTGGAGGGGGTGAGTTAAGTGTGAGGCCACACTCAGGCATGCTCAGGGGCTTTTCCTGGTTCTGTGCTCAGTACCGATCTCTGGAAACGCTCAGGAACTAAGGTGGCACAAGGGCCTAAACCAGGGTCAGCCATATGCAAGGCAATGTATGCAGCTATACACACTCTCTGGCTCCTCTGACTTCTGTTAATTAAAGGGAAAAGCCATCAGAAAGGGCCCAACCAGGGTCACCAAGGTTGACCACTACCAATTTCCTGCTTGATGCTTCATTCATCAGTGTGCTGTGCTGCCCCAGATCATAAGCTTATCAATTCCAGAAACAACCCACTAATTACCACTCAGGAAACTATTCACTTTAATTCCAGCTCCTGGTCTCTCCCCAGCATTTGGGTGTGGGACTTCCCTTGCAGTGGCAATAGATGGCTTTGTTTTGTATTTCCTTCCCATGCAGAGTTAGTACTGCTTTGCAACGTCATAGGTGATGTCATCTGTAGACTCTCCACTGACTTTGTGACTTCTCCCCAGTGACTAATGCTTATCATCACCCCCTTGGGATCTCAGTCCATAAAAAACTGGTCCTCAAACACTTCCTCTTAACCTATTTAATTCCAGTAAAGTCTGATGGAGAAAATGAGACCTCAATTCTCCCTCTTAACTCAGGTCACTCATCCCTGCCCCCCACTCACCCACCCAAAGCTCTGTGTCTTTCAGAGTAAAGTCTCCAAAGAGAAAAACTTAATATAGAATTATTTTTTCCTGCTGGATTCAGGTAATTCTAAATTCCTACTTACAGAAACAACCTCCAAAATGCATCTGTCTAAAGATTTTTTTCATGTTTATTTGTTTTATGGCTACCCAGAGATGCTCAGGGTTTAATCCTGGATCTACATTCAGTACTTCTGGAGGTACTCAGGGGCCATGTGCCAGGGATTAAACTCCGGTAGGCCATGTGCAAGGCAGATACCCTACTTGCTGCACCACCACTTCAGCCCCTAGAGATTTTTCTTGTTTTTATAAAGAAATCATTTTAGCAAAGTTAAACTTAATATATGTTTAAAACACATGTGAATCTATATGTCATTTAGTCAGTAAATCATTTTTTGCTTGTTTTTGGGCCAGATCTGGCAAACCTCAGGGCTTACTCCTGACTCTATATTCAGAGATAACTCCTGGAGGTGTTCAGGGGCCCAAGCCTGGTTCAGCAGCTCAAGGAAGGAATCCTATTTGCAGTACTATCTCTCTGGCCCCATCAACAAATAGTTCTTTAGCATCTACTATGACCCCAGAATACTCTAGGTACTGAGGTAAAGGTTTTTTAAAATATCAATAGTTAAGATAATTTTCCTGAAATAGCATTAGAAAAGGGAGATAGAGTCCAGGCAAAATCAGCCCTGGAAAAGGGGAACTGAGGCAATTCCCTGATAATTTTAGCTATCCCCTACCAAAAAAATTTCCTCCAAACCTAGAAGCACTACTGGTGAACTATTATTCATTATTCAGTATTATTCATTGTATATACCCTCCATATACGATAATAATGATGACCGTCACTAAACCACTGAAACTGTGTATAAACCATGTCATTCATGTTGTATTTGGGAACTGTCAAACTTTCAGATAGTTCCTAGTATCTTTTTTTTTTGGTTTTGTTTTGTAAGATTCCATATAGAAGTCAAGTATTTATGGAGTATATCTTTATGTAGCACAAAGTCCTCAAGGTTCTCAATATTATCCTCAATAGTGTCACCAACATTTCTTTTCTTTCTTAAGAAAGTTTTTATTGAAACTTATTTAGATAGATGTGAGGGGAGAGAAATGGAGGAGTACATGTTTGAGAGCAAACACAGGTTTCTCCAGGTGGAAATAGGCAAGAAAAGAAAAATATAGGCAAGAAAAATAGAAACATGTTCAAAGGAGAACATGGGTTTGAAGACCAAGCCCATCACTAACATTTTTTTTTTGTGGGATCACACCCAGCAGTGATCAGGCATTACTCTTTGCTTTTTGCTCAGGAATTACTCCTGGCAGTGCTCGGGGGGACCATATGGGATGGTGGGACCATATGGGATTGAACCCAGGTCGACTGCGTGCAAGGCAAATGCCCTACCTGCTGGACTATTGCTCTGGCCCCCATCACCAACATTTTAATAGCTGAATAATATTTGCATTGTGTGTATACACTGCACATATACATTTTGTTTATCCCTTCATCCCTTAGTGGACATGGATTACTTCCATGTCATGGCTATTGTAAATAATGTTGTAATGAACAGAGGGTCAGAGATCTTTTCAAACTGACAACTTTGTTTCCTTCAGATAAATACATAGGAAGATTATATAGTAGTTCTATTTTTTTATTTTTATGGCTGCCATATTGTTTTATTGTTGCACCAATTTAGATTCTCATCAGTGAGTGTGTTCTTATCGCCACATACTTACCAGCTCTATTTGTGTCTTATTTTATTATACAACATCATTCTAACACATAAAAGATTTAATCTTTTGTGACTTTGATGAGAATTTCCCTGATGGTTATTGATGTTCAACAATTTTTCACATATCTGTTGATCATCTGTTTATCTTCTTTAATAAAGGTACCTATTCAGATATTCTCTGACTTTATTGTTTTTCTGTTGTTATTGAGTTACATGAGTCCTTCATATGTCTTAAATAGCAATCTCTTATCAAATATGTGATTTGCGAATATATATCTTATCATGCATCAATATATGATTTTCTCTATTTCTCAGGTTGCAACTTTCCTTTCATGATGGTTTCTTTGCTGTATAGAAGGGTTTGAGTTTGGTGTTGTCCACTTATTATTTGGTTTTTTTTGGTCTGCTTCTGTTTTTGTTGCCCTTGCTGTTGATGTCCTGACCCAAAACCATTATAGGAGTGCTGTGAGGGAGCTCACCCTCTGTTTTCTTTAGGACTTTGATGGTTTCACATCTTATGTTCATGTCTTGAATCCATTTTGCATTGATGCTGATGCCTGGTGGAAGCTTGGCATTTAGCTTCATTCTTTTGCATGTGGCTTCCCAGCATCATTTACAGAGGAGACAGTTCTTTCCCCATTTTGTCTACTTGGCTCCATTGTGGTAAATTAATTGACCATATATTCACCAGGTTTACTTCTCAGGTCTCTTCTGTTTCCTTGCTATGTCTGTAAAACTGTTATTTCCCCCCCAGTAATTTTACAGCAAATGCTTTGGAATATTTTCCACAAGCATCATCTAATACTTTGATTTTTTTTTGGTATTTTTCTATTTCTTGTTAAACTGCTCAGCAACCCCAGACATTGTCATTTTGAAGAATTTTATTACATAATGAAAATAAAGACTACATACTAGAAGAAATTTCCAGTCTATTGTCAAGGCTTAAGAAAAGATGGAAATGCCATCCTTTAAAAAATACCGTAGTGTGTACTTCACATGTCTTGCCATTTTAACATCTGGGGGCATCCCAAGCCACACTGTGGGTGTGAGGGAGCACCCTCCGGGACTCTTGCTCTGGCTGTGCTGGTGTGATGAGTGGATGCTGGGAGGGGCTATGGTACTGCTGGGCGGATACCTAGATGTGCTCAAGGGTCAAGTGGACGCCTAGGGCGCACCAGGTGTGGCTCAATCCTTTGTGCCATCTCCCTGGCTTCCTTTTATCATCTTTATAGACCATTGGACAAACCTATTAGAAATTCCAGTAATATAGCTAGACAATGGCCATTTTAGTTCACTTGTGTTAACAACTTTTTTGACATTCAATCTTACCAAGTCATTTCCCCCTCTACTAGGAAAACTGCACATTAACATTGCCAGAAGAATGGACCCTTCTAATATATTGCTTCTGTGCCAGAAAATATATATGAGTCCGGTCTTTTAACAAAATTGTCATTTCCGTTCTCTTAAAACGAGTCTATCTTCCTGACAGCTGGTAAATTGCTTTTGAACCATTAACTGACTCTTTCTTACATACACACATATCACACACACGCACAAGCACACACATTCACACTCATTCTCATTCTCTGGTATAATTTCTAATTTCCAGATTTGCATTCCAAGGTGAGGTAGGTATAGATGGAAGTGTCAATTTTGAACTACTCCAAGCATCTCTGGCAGGAAGCAAGTGGAAGTGATTATAAGCGCCCCCCGACCTACACACACACACACACACACACACACACACACACACACACACACGATTAAGGGTGCTTCCCTTCAGCTTCCAAGACGACCTCTAGTCACTCCTCCCCACCCCCTTTCTCCTCTATCTCTCAACCCTGGGGCGGTCGGGGCGCCAAAGTCCCGCCCTCCTTTGCTGCCACTAGCAGTTCTTAACCTTTTTGGGCCGGGATCTCCAAGAAAGGTCCGTCTCTGGATGGGGACAGAAGTTGGGGAAAGCACAGTAAAAAGGCTTTGCGTAACTTTCAGGAAAGCATGAGTTTAAACACAGCCCAAACCGTGTAACTCATTGGTCTATTTCTAAAATTCATGACTGGAGACGATTAAATCAAGAGTGAAGAGAGTGAAGCTCAGACGCACCCCCCTCCCCGCCCCACTGCCACCAACACACCAATACACACTCCACTTGTCCCCTTAGTATGAAATTGCAGCTGGAAGGGAGGCAGCTTTGCACTGGGCCACGAACACACGTAAGAAATCAAAAGGGGGGCAGGCTTTATAAAGGGGCAAGGGGGAGGGTGTCGCAAAGAAATGCGAACGGAAGAAAGAAAAGGGAAGGGAGGAATATCCGAAATAAGGGCGCCGCTGGAGAGAGAGAAGAGAGCTGGGGAGATGGGAGGAGGGGAAGGCAAAAAGACCTGGAGGAGAGAAAATACTAAGGGGGGGGGGGGGGGGGGGCAGAAAAGAGGACCCGAGCCGAGAGGAGACAGAGTTTGCCAGCGCCTGGAAGAAAGGGGGAGCAAACTTTCCCTGCTCTCAGTCCGAAGGAGAGAGAGTGAGAAACCTCCAGTTCACCAGGGGGCCGAGACCGCAGTGGGACGTGCGGGCGCCCCGGACGCCTCCAGCCTCCACCTTTTGCAGCCTGAGGCCAGCTGCGACTCCAGCACGGGCTGGCCGAGGAGGGGACGCGGTCTGCAAAGGAGGCGGTCCCCATTCGCTTCGTTTTCTCCTCCCCTCTCCTAGAGGCGGGCACCGGGGTATTTGAGCGGCGGAGGACCCGCCGCCCCCCGCCTCCGCCCCCTCGACCCCCCATTCAAGAAGGCACTCCGCTATCCCCGCCTGCACAGGGCGCCCAGCGCGCCTCGGAGCACACGTTCCGCGCCTCCTCCTGCCGGCTCCCTGGACATTATGCGGCCGAGCAGCCGGAGCCCCAGTCCTGCTGCTCCTCCGGCTCCTCCAGCGGCTTGAGCCGCTCAACTCTCCGCAGGCAGCGGCGCTGCTCAGCCGAGCGCAGACGGGACCCTCGCAAGGAGACCTCAGCGACTCCTAAAGTCAAAAGTTGGAGGCGGCGCCCGGCTCCCGCGCTCACCGCCGCTGCTGCTTCGCATCGCCGGGGCAGCCGAGCAGGGCCAGAGGGAGGGGAGCGGGCTAGCGGGGAGGGGTGGGGAGCACCATGCAGTTTGTATCCTGGGCCGCACTGCTAACGCTCTTGGTGCGGGACCTGGCGGAGATGGGGAGCCCAGACGCCGCGGCGGCCGTGCGCAAGGACAGGCTGCACCCGAGGCAAGGTAACGAGGCTCTGGCCCCCGGGACCCCCTCCGCGCCCGGCCGCCCGCACCCCGCAGCGGAGGCCTCTCTCCTTTTCCTAGAAAGAATTATCTCCTGCTTTTGCAGCCTCATCCTTCTTTGGGGTCATTCCCGGCCAATTTCTAGGGAGAGCTACTGGGACGACTTTAGTCACTGCCGCCTCCCCCCCCAACCCCCCAAGCCCCTCCAATTTGTGTTAAAGGATCTTTCCCTTTCCCCATCCCGGTGTTCCCCCACCCCCACCCCACCCCCAGTAACTAGAATTATTTGGTAACCAGTAGCACCAGATAGCGGCGTGTTTTAATTTTATTCCATGCATTTGGCAGGATATGGAAAGAACTTACAGATGGTCAGTCTTGTCTGACCTTTAACGGGGTACCCTCGGGGCCCTGCACGATTCTTGGCACAGAGTAGGCGCTCACTGACGTCTACTCTGACCCCTTCGTTCACTGACGGTGGGTGACGGGATGAACTCCAACAGGCAAAAATAAAAACCCCAAATCTGCTACACAGTAACGCAGGACAAAGCCTCCGCTTTAAAAATTAAAACTTGTGGGAAACTGAATTGTGTGGTTCATGTGCCTCTGCTTCTATCTGCAGTGGAATTACTAGAGACCCTGAGCGAATACGAGGTCGTGTCTCCTATCCGCGTGAACGCCCTCGGAGAACCCTTTCCCACGAACGTGCACTTCAAAAGAAGGCGCCGGAGCCTTCACTCTGCCGCTGACCCCTGGCCTGCCTCCTCTTCCTCCTCTACCTCTCAGGCGCATTACCGCCTGTCCGCCTTTGGCCACCAGTTTCTGTTAAATCTCACCGCCCATGCTGGATTTATCGCTCCACTCTTCACTGTCACCCTGGTCGGGGCGCCTGAGACGAACCAAACAAAGTTTTATTCCGAGGAGGACTCGGAACTCAAGCACTGTTTCTACAAAGGCCATGTCAACACCAGGTCGGAACACACAGCGGTCATCAGCCTCTGCTCCGGGATGGTAAGTGCGCGCGCCCCCTCTCCTCTGCTTCACGACCCTCCCGCCACCTCGCCCGCTTCTGGAAGACCTAATTGCTCTCTAGTCTTAAACCCTCGCTGCGCCCAGCCTCAGCGCCGGCGTTAAAGATCAGCTCAAACTTGCTCGCCTCCTCCGATTTGCGTGCCTACCCCGGTGCGAGAACTTCTTCTCGGGTGCCGAGCGCGCGAGCATCCTCCCTCGGGGGGTGAGGGGAACCCTGGATTTTTACCGAGCTTTCTAGGGTCAAAACTAGGCTCAGTTGCTTGGAGCAGAGCGCCAGGGAGGCGGCTTGTGAGTTAGTTTCCAAACTCCGAGCTGCTCTTCCTTGCAGCAAACTCCGCTGCCCAGGAGCGGAGCAGCTGAGCATCGGGAGGACTCGCGTCCTCATTGGCGCGCCTGGCGTAGGGCGTGTGAGTTGAGGATCCCCAGCCTCGGGTACGGGGCGTTCCTGCTGGGAGTGCGGGGCGGTGCGTACCGTCCCCGTGTTCTCTCAGGACCTTTTTTCCCCCACTCGCCGGGAACCCTGCGGCTGGCTGATCTGGATTGACAGGGAAAGGTCCTGTCCCGGGAACGGAAGGGTGGGCCTAGAGCTCGGGGGGAGGGGATGGAGGCGGAGCCTTCTCCGGACGCCTGATTTGGGGTGGAAACCACGAGTGGGGGTGCGGCGCAGTCCCACTCTGCACCCTGCTGGCGGGGTGGCCCAGAGAAGCAGCACAGATTCGGGGGGGGGGGGAGAGGCTGGAAGAGGCCTCCCCGGCAACGTTTCGGGTCTTCTTAGGTTCCTACCACCCAAGGGAACTGCAGGGAATCAGAAGAGGGAGCCCGTGGCGCACGTTTCCCCAGCAAGTTCGGCCCGAAGACTGGCGGCCACCTCCCTGCGCTGCAAAGTACGCACTTAGCTAGGGACCCAGCTTGGTACCCCCCGACGCCTGTTTCCTTCCTGCCACTGGCCCACTGAGGTCATACAAGGCACCCGCCCCCCCACTTCGTGACATTTAAGAGCCCGCCTTAAGGTTCTGGACGGACGAGGATGGTCCCTGACTTGGTGAAGTGCTGTGCGTTTCTGCCACGCGCGAATGACGCAGAAACTTTCCCGGGTCAGGCACTCCCTGCGCACGGAGCCGCGGCCCTGCGTCCTGGTGATGTGTTTACTCTTCCCGGAAGCCACAAAGGCACGTCTCCCCTCACCCCTCACCTTTTCCCAGTGGGAGTGAATACTTACGCAGGGCGCTGGATTACCCCCTCTCCCGAGCTGCTGCTGGAGCATCCATCACCGGCGCTCTTGCCAGAGGTCGGGTGGTGGGGGCGAGGCAAAGCAGACAGCTGGTGGGGGTGGAGATTCAGCTTGCTGAGGAGGGGGCTGCACTTCTTTTGCCCGGGTCAGGTATCCGGAACTGCTGCGCGCCTTAGTGATGGTTTGGGGTGGGCGGAGAAGGCAGTTTGGTGAAGAGGTTGATGCAGTGATTCATGGCTGCCCCCAAGACCAGAGCACAGGAATTCTTCCCTGGTCCGTAAAGTTAGGGTCCGTGGGGTGTCATCGTTCGGTGCCCGAACCCTTGCCATCAGAGCACCTCCACATTCCAAGATTGGAACCCCAATTCCAGAACCGTGTGTACGTCGAGTTTGTAAACAGCCTTTACTCCTCCTACTTCCCCGCCTCCACACCCCTCTGAGTGGCCGGGCAGTGGTATAAATATTTTGCTGCGCAGGCCCTTAATTTCTACTGGCAATCATAGGTAGTGACTTGCTCCCGAGTCTGTAGAGGATGACTCTCTTTGGGAACAACGACCAGGGACTTTGGATACAGTTTGCAAGACAGTGATGACCTGGATTTTTCTTGTATTTAATTTGAATCTAAGTGTGTGTGTGGGGGGGGGGGGGCTGGAGGGAAGCACGTGACTACATCTTAAAGATGTAGTCATCTTTAAGATACTACTAAGGTAGTATCTGTCTTCAGGAGATTAACTTAGTCCCTAGATTCTCCCACTTCATTGTTTTTCTTGTGGAATTTATCTTTCTTCTAAAGATAGCCCCTTACCACTCACATAGCTGTAGTATCGTGATCTTTCCCGTGGAAATCCCCACACCTTCAGGGTGGGCCATGCCAGCCTCCTTCCATCCCCCATACTCCTTAATCCTGAGTTCAGTCTCAGATGTGTAGCATCTCTCCTCTGCTTGTAACCCTCCTCTCTCTCACTCCTACCTTAGAAGCACTTCCGTGAGGCTGCTCCCTCCGTCTTTTATTCTCTGCCACCCGCTCCAAACAGATGAGTGATATCTAGGTGCTCATCACATCCCCCTGTTCATTTCCATCTGTTGCACAGTTCCCTACTGTCCAGTGAACAGCTACACATTCCAGCTAGCGTCTCAGACTATTTTCGATATAATATTTCACTTTCTCCAGTCTGCATATTGTGTCTCGGCTCTCATCTCTCTCCACAACTCTATCTGCATAAAGCCTAGCTATCCTTAAGTCACTCATGAATCATGTTGAGAATATTTTAGTCACAACCATACCTTGAAATTCCAAATTTGTGTATATGGAGTAATGCCAGACTCTAAAGAGTTAAAAATAAAAAAGCAACGGTAAACATTCCCAGGCTGTTTAGATCTTTAGCTGGGTTGGGAGCCCTCACCTCTTCAGCCTTTGCAAACTTGGTCATACAAAGAATACTCTGAGGTGTTCATTAATTCCTGGACCTTCCCTCTAGAGATTTTGAGTCAGTAAATCAGATCTACGGCGGAAGCCTGGTTGTATGAGTCTCTAACCAACTTCTGGATGATGTATTGCATGCTTCTCTCTTTTGAGGCTGATCAATCATTTCCCATAAAAGACTCTGGTGGATTTTGTTTTGTTTTTTTTTTTCAGCATTGGTGAAAGAACAGTGGAGAAGGAACTGTTAAGAACTTATTTTTTTTTCCTTTTAAGCTTGACCCATGGGCACTGCATTGGAAATTTTTTTGTGGTCTTGGAATGCGTAGTATGGGTAGTTCAAGCTTCATGCCTCGCTTTTCACTGGGAAAACTTGGGAATATTGTGGGAAGGGGAGGAGAAAGAATAACCCCTCTTTCAAGGTGCTTAGGGTGACTGGAAAATCAAATTGTACCCTGGTGGTGACAGGGTAACAGACCTAAATCCAAGGCTACCAACATATTCTTCCCCTTACAAGGAAGGCATTATTTTGCTAAGCAGTTTAGATACATTATCTTATTTAATCAGCACAATACTTTATGTTAAGTGTTTTAATCTTGTTGATAAAACAAAGGTGCTGAGGCAACCTCTTTGGTTGCCTTAAAAACCTCCTGGGAAAAGGAATGAGGTAAAAGAACATTATATCCATACCACTTAGTCATGTTCAGTTGCTGTTTTTGTTTCTCCGAGTGCTGGAGTTACATTAAATCAGTCTCTCTCATCTCTTCATTTGCAGATGGGAACATTCCGGTCCTATGATGGGGATTATTTTATTGAACCACTATTGTCCATTGATGAACAAGAAGACGAAGAACAGCAAAATAAGCCCCATATTATCTATAGGAGCAACAGTCCCCAGAGAGAGTCCTCAACAGGAAAGCATACATGTGGCACCCCAGGTATTTGCTTCTTGTTTGTGCAAGATCCCAGCTCTGTGAGAGGAGCTCACTGCAATACTGTAAAGGTGTTGCTCTCGCAGTCTCCAAGGCACCAACATCTGCATTGTGTTATATTCAGTCTTCAAGTAAGGTAGGTATATTCACATTATACAGATGTAGAAGCACAAGAAAGGTATCCAGACTTGACCAAGGTTGCACAGAGAACAGTATTTCTAAGTTAGGATTTGAACTAAAAAACATTGATTCCTAAGTTCATAGTGGGTAGAGCTGCTTCTTTTGGGGTTGGTGGATATTTAGGATTAAGATTTGGTAATGTCTCAAGATGCTTGCAAACATATCTCTCAATCAGTTGTTTGTTTTCTCTTGGTGTGTTCTTGTTCTATAACTTTGGGTTTTTCGCTAATTGGCTGACAAACCATTCTGGTTTGTGAAGTTCTGTCATTGAATCTAACAGGCCTCTATGTTGATTGAAATTTTTCTATAAACTTTGGTTCCCTGGCTTGAGGAAATTCAGGAGTGACACTGTCAGTTGCTCTCTGGCTTTCAGTGACATCCCTCTTTACCCACCACTGCAGTTTCTTCATCTTGATTCCTCCTGGTTTTTGCTACACAAACTGCGTTAACAATTTTTTGGAGGGGTGGTAGCCTCCCAAACCCTGTTGAGGGCTCTCAGGGGTCAGACCTGGCAATACTTGGCCATTCAAGTATGAACCCTCAGTGGTTCAGAGGCTACAATGCTATTAGAGGCTCCTGGTGCAAAGAATTACCTGGGCCACCCCATGTGCCCCAGAGGCCAGATGATGCCAGGGATCAAACTGGGGGTCTAAGTCCTGTACTGTCTCCCCAGCTCCGTAATGTGCATTCTTGAAGCCAACGCTTCACTGTCTTTGCCGTGATTAGTTTTTCCTTGGTAATAGCTTAATTTTAGAAATCTTCCTTGGCCACACCCGGCATTGCTCAAATGTTATTTCTGGCTGTACTCAGGAATCACTTCTGGTGGGCTCCAGAGACCATATGGGATGCTGGAGATTGAACCCATATTGGCCATCTGCAAGGCAACTGCCTACCAGCTCTCCGACCCTACAAGATGTTTATTTAAATGGGTTCTTCTGCTCTGGCAGTTTGGTGACCTGCTCTTTACCAGAATCACTATTTCTAAAGTGAATCTTTTGATAAAAGATAGCAATATCTGCTTATAACCC
The DNA here is from genome assembly GCA_021461705.1 of Cryptotis parvus. Lineage (NCBI taxonomy): Eukaryota > Metazoa > Chordata > Mammalia > Eulipotyphla > Soricidae > Cryptotis > Cryptotis parvus. Next base: position 49,837 of record JAJIBD010002355.1, read on the forward strand.
AGAAGTAGCAAGGTCATAAGGGAATATAGCTCATAGATCTTTGGGCTTTAGTTCATCCAGTGCTGTGCTCTTGACACTCAGGGTACATGGAATGCAATGTAAATATTCTGTTTGTTATCTTCTGTAAGAACCAAGAGAGGGGATGCCCTTTACCAATGTTACTTCACTTTTGCCTACAATAACCTAGGGAAGTAGGAGTCATTCTTGCCTCCACTGTGGGAGCCAAGACTTTCAGAGATGAAGCAGTAATTCTGAAGATCTAGTTTCACTGTTACCAATCAGTTAAGAGACAGGATCACTGGTGGAGAAAGAGTTTTATTGGCAACAAGCTGTGAGCAGGTTGGAAGATATGAGACATTCACCCACTCCCCCTCCCCATAATCTTACTTGCATAGATACAAACACAGGTTTTTAAGGAAAAGAGACCAGGGAACCCAAGCTTTAAGAAGAGTGTCTTGCGAACTGGTGGGTACCAGACTGATGGATAAATTCCTCCAGAGCTGATCCTCAGAGGCACACTTCCAGAACTTGATCACTGGACATCCCGTTATTCATCTATTTGCTCGAGCGGGCGCCAGTAACATTTCCATTTGACCCTATCATGTGCCAGTGTAGCCCAATGGCATCTGGTTGCTTCAGGAATATGAAGAGCCTCAAACCGTTCATTCAGGGTCTTGACGAAGAAGTCTGACCATCTTGTAGGTGGGCAGCGACATGATCTTTTGACATCCTGTGGGATCCAGTCGGTAAGGCTCTAGTTCCAGAACATCTACAAATAAAAACTTCTGATTAAGGTTTCTACCACTTACCTTTTAGGACAAGATAAGGGGATCATTCTCAACATTTTCAATCATCCCTGTCCGAACACGTTTTCTGGTTTCTAATAATGACTTAGGTAGGCTCTTAAACTCTTTGGTCTGGTTTCAAAGCAAATGGCCCAGGATCTCATAACTAGTAGTGTGTCATGACACACCATGTTTGTCTCTCTTATTCTCTGATCTTGTTCCTTGAGCAGGTGGAATTGTGTTTGGATATGAGATAGACAGAGAGAAGTATTAATGTTATCACCAAAAGAATCTCCAGAGTTCATTTTTTGTTTGTTTGTTTTTGGTTTGGGGATACACTCAGTTTTATTCAGGGTTTGCTCCTGGCTCTGTGCCCAGGGATCACTTTTGGCTGACTCAGAGGAGCATATGGGGTGCCAGGGTCAAACTCCGGTTTGCTGTGTATAAGGCAAATGCCTTGCCACTGTATTATCTCTCTGGCCCAGGGTTCATATTTTAAAAGTTAATTATCCTAATCAATAGATACTTGATTTTCTGGACTAGAGGACAAGTCATTGTTAAGTCCTGTGAAAAACAGAAAATAAGCATTTTAAAATGAGAAAAGTAAAGATAAAGATGCCTTAATTTCAAATATTATTTTGGGTGCTAGTTATTATTTGATTCGGGGGCTTCTACGTTGCTACCTTCCAAACCACCATTGGCAGCTTTTCATTTTTCTTCTAGTTTTTGCCTACCAAGATGGCAGGCCATGCATTACTTCATCCCAAGTGATGAATCAGGAGCCTGTTGGCTTCTTCAAAAGTTGCTGCTGGACTATGCCACTCTGGTTTCTCTCTTCCAGCTGCTTCTGCACCCCTTCTTTGAATTCAGATGCAGGAGGCTCAGAACAGTTGGAAAGAACTTTGGAATATGGCACAATTCACCAGCAGCCATTAGAGGGATGGAGCAACAGGTCATGGAAACGTCTGAAACCAGGTAGCTTTGCACAGGGAGTAAAAGTAGGTGGGAGGTGGGAAAAGTCCTCTGGCTAGGAAGCAAAAGAAATGCTTGTGAATAGTGTTTTTGTCCCTTCAGACTCAAGGGCTTCCCTACCCCCACCCTTCAGGGCAAAGGTTGGTAACCTAGAGTAAACTTTGGAAGTTCTCCTGGAGCCTCATGCAAATGTAGATTTTTAGACAAACCCCTCTCTGGACTACAGAGATGGAGCAAGAATTAGTGGGTTTTCTACAGGATCTAAGAGATTTGGAAGCTTGGGCTAAATGTGAGTCCTCATTGAAGTTAGATTTAAAGCAGTAACACTAGTCATTGCTTACTGCTTACATTGCCCTGAACACGGCTGTCTCCATCAATGATTTCTATACATTCTCTTCTAGGCTGAGAGAATAAAGAGTTAGGAAAAACTTAGTGGTCAGCTCTAAGTGAACATGCTAATTCTGTACAGAGCAAACAACTGTAGTCATGGGATGTTAGTTACTTATTTCCAGGAATGATCACCTATATATTTATTCAACACCAACCCATCAGAATTTAAAATTGCTCAAGCCTCTAGAAGCCCCCTGCTGTGCTAGATGTAACCCCTTAATTGCTGGGTCATGAAAGTCAAGCCCAAGGCAGGAGATCATGTTTTTTACACTGCTGCATCTGGGCTGCATGTAAGTCTTGTTTATTTCCTGAATCTTAATTATGTCTGATTTTTTAGAAAAGATTCTAACAGGACTAGAGAGTTAGGACAGCAAGTAGGGTGCTTACCTTGCATGTGGCCAACCAGATTTAATCCACAGCACCATATGAGCCATTGAGTGCAGAACCAGGATTAAACCCTGCGCACCGCCTAGTGTACCCCTTCCCCCATCCAAAACAAGGATCTCAGGATTCTGAGGGGCTTTTATTTAAAAAACTATGTGTAAAGCTGTCTTATATAGTGAAAGCTTTATGGGTTTAGAAGGAGTCTGAAATCTAATTTATCCATTCATGTGGACACTTACTCATTCAGTCATAAAGTATTTATTGAGTAACCTCTGTGCCATGAAGATAAAATGAGAAACTACCCTTATTCCAATAAGTTACAAGACCTCAAGTGCATTTTAACATGTCAAGTAAGAATAACAGGTTCCTTCCCAGGGTGTTGTCAGTACTCAATGAGTATGAACTAATGGAAGAGCCCCAGGACAGTGTTTAACAGATAGTAGGCAACCACTGACTGGCAGATTTTTAAATAAAGATCATGTAATTAGAAACTAAAGTAACATGGATAGGGGGGGAAACACAGAATCAGAGCTAATCAGGTCCTGTAATTAAACTTTGGACATCTTGGTAACCTGGTCATAAAGGGCTTATGGCACTTGCTCAGTGTCAACCTGCCAGCCAACACATTTCAAGACTCAGAGCCTTTTCTGTTTGCCTCTTTCCTCGGTACCCAATATAACATGTAAAATTCTCATTTCTGGCAAGTTTTCCTGACCCAGGGACTACCCATCCTTGGTTGTCTCCTTTTTACCATCATTGGTTTTTGTCTGTGCATATACGGATAGATATGAGCTCTTGAGTGTTGTGTGCATTTTTCTAAATCGAGTTTGTGAGTTTTATAATATTCAGGCATGAGTATTTTTATTTTTGCTGTGGTATGTCCTTCTTGCTACAGCATTCCCTTAGTGGTGAGGCCTCAGCACAGTTCATTGTATTGTCTGCGTATAGGCCCCAAGTACCAGGGACCAAGTGTCGGCCATAATCTCCCAGGATCATGGGAACCGTTTGAGAGTTTGTTGCTTTCATTAGCCACCTCCTTCTGATCTTTCACATTGCACTTTCGGATGAAACCCCAACTTTCTTCTGGAAAGCTATTGTCTGGCCTGCACTCAGTTTGGCCCTGAATTTTGCACTGGAGGATTTAGTTGTTCTTATCAGCATGCTTCCTGGTAGGTGAGTGAGAGAAAGCCAGAGGAGGTCAACAGAAAGTTGTTTTGTTTGCCTGGGCCCAAAGCAGTGTTTTTCTTTGCTAGTAAAAATTCCTCCCCATCCCCTCCCAACTTAGTAATGCTCACTGATTTTTTGTTTCTTGAGGCATTAAAGAATTCAACACTCATTGTCCCATTGCTACTATTTCTAAGGTCATAATTGGACAATTGTGTAAGGGTGTTTATAGGAAATAGTACAGTGTTCTTATAGGAAAAGACTGGAAAAATCTAAGTAGCCACTAACTGGAGAATAAATAGGTAATAACATAGGGTATGTGTTTGAGAGATTACTATGTGACTACTTAAAGTTGTACTGTATGTTTGTTAACAAAGATGATGTATGATAGCAAACCTGGAAGCTAAGAAATGTGTGTCAAGGGAACATGCAGGTAACCTACTGTGTGTGGTAGTGTGTGACTGCACATATATATAAAAAAGAAAATCAACTGAATCATGTATGCGCACAACAGTCTTAGCAGGGATTATTTCTGGCAGGCCCACAGGCAATATTTGCCTGTTTGTTATTTTGCTGTGCTTCTAGGATAGCTTTTTAATCAGTAGATATGACTAAAAGCTAAATGGGGATTTAACAGAGAGGTAGTACATGGGGTTGAGCATTTGCGTTGCATGGAACTGACCCAGGTTTAAATCCCTGACTCTGCACATGGTCTCCCAAGCACTGCCAGGGGTAGCCCCTGAACACATGTTGGTGTGGCTCACATACTTCCCCCAAAGGTAAATATATAACTGAAATGCAATAGAGCCATATAAATATTTCATAGCTCTAACATCACTTTGTAGGAGAAGAAGGGATGAGAGGATGTAACTAGGTAAATAGAAGCCCTGCTTTAGGACTATTTATTTGGGATTCTGGAGCTAGGCAGAACTATGGCACATCTTGACATCTTGACCCAAATAATTGCCTCAAACTCATTGGACTGATCATGGGGTTACTGTGATTTCATTCCCTTTTGACAACAGGGATTCTTCCACCCTCCCACTATAATGAATTGTCATTGGCTGGGCTGCCATGGCTACAGGTATAAGGGCTACAGGCTGGAAAACACAAGATGATTATTAAAGTCAGTATTGTTGAGCACTGAGGATATGCCTGTGGGTTCACAGCGCTACATACATTACCTACACTGTCAAATGTGCCTGTTCATTAATACCACAGGGAGGTACTGCTGCCCTCATCTTATAGTTAAGACCGTTACAGCTCAGCGAATTTGAGCAACTTGTTGAAAGTGGCGCAGTTAATAGGAAGTAGAGCTGGCAATTATACTGAGATCTGATTCCCATGTACCCCTCTGAAGATGACAATTGAAATTTAAATTTCAGATTGCATCGAAAGCACAAACAAGGAGTCACCTCTAGAAAAGGGGCGACTTTCTATTTTTTAACTTAACTTTTTAGAGCATCTTCTTTGACCTGTATCTAATCCAACCCTGAAATGAACTAACAATGGCTAACAATTGTTGAGCATGTGTTGGTGGCAGGCATTGTTTCAAGTGCTTGCCATAGATTATATATTTTAATCCTGATCTCAGCCTCCACTTTGCAGATAGGAAACTGAGACACAGAACAGCCCAATTTGACTTGCCTAGGTCACCGGCTGAAACATACCACTTTCTATGATCCTTTGCTTTGGTCTAGTTCGGGTACATTTTTTGGTTCTATACCTTGTTAATTTGATTGTGTTTATAGATGAATTACTTTTGCTGGTAGAATTTCTGAAACTCTGACTTGAAATTTCATTTGGGGCAGTTGTCCTGTCTGGTGGCTAGAATTCTCACCCAAACTCAAGTGTCTTGCAGCAGCCTTCTGTCTCCAACATGTCTCTACTGGAGTATATACTTGTTACATATTAGCCTCTGGGATCCCATTAATAATTGAGCATAGATGAGCTGATTAGATTAGCTGCCCTGAGACTTGGTCCCAAATGGAGAGGGAGAACGGAAGAAGGGGCAAGAGCTAGTTATGGAGTAAGCCTCTGAGGAAGGCTTTAAGTAAACACCCCTGGGGTCTGAGGACTCAAGGCAGAGACAGAAGCTTTGGCTGACCTCACACTCCTTCTTGGGCCTGGAAAGGTCAGGGGTTGTTGGCTAAATGTAGATTTTGCAGGAGCCAGCCTGTATGTACTCAAACCCTTTCCCCTTGGGTCTTAGCTTAGGAACATACGAGCAGCATTTACAGCATCATGATGGCAGATACTATAGACATTTCATCACTCTCAGAACAGTATCTTCCCTGGGAGAAAGATTCTTTGCTTATTTCCACTTTACAGATGAGAAACTGAACTCTAAGAGATGATGAAAATTGCTTGAACTGGGCAGTCAAGACCAATTCCAGTCTTCAAAGATGGTTTCTGTGATGGGAGGGAGGGGGTTGGGTTGGGCTAGGGGTGGGGATTGTTGCTACCCCATTTTGTTCCTCACTAGGCTTTATGACCTCCTCACCCCCTTTTTATATTCTTCAATGACTTGATATCTGTCCCTTTAAGCAAGGACCTCTAAAATCCTTTTGTGAACTATTCACAAAGTCTACTTTTCAAAGAACTCAGTTTTAAAAAGTTTAATAACTCTTGAGTTTTATTTTCTTTGTGGCATTTATAGAGTATATATTTATATGAAGTCATTTCACTATAATATCTACAGGTGTTCTATTTATATATATATATATATATATATATATTTTTTTTTTTTTGCTTTTTTGGGTCATACCGGCGTGCTCAGGGGTTTCTCCTGGCTCTGCACTCAGGAAATACTCCTGGAGGTTCTCGAGGGACCATATGGGATGCTGGGGATCGAACCCAGGCTGGCACATGTCGGCCGTGTGCAAGGCAAATGCCCTACCCGCTGGACTATCACTCCGGCCCCGTGTGCTGAACCAGAGACTCTCAGACATAGGGCAGAGCTGCTACTGGCTCTCCCTGTGCCCAGCTGCTCATGAGGCGCCGGGAGGCATGGCAGGTTCTAGCCCTGGCCTGCCACCCCAGCAGAGCCTCACAACAAGCCAGACGACTACCCCCACCCCGACTCCATGGGGGCCGCCGTTTCCACATCTGGACTTCTTTCTCATCACAACTCCACCCAGAAGACCAGACTATCACAGCCAGCGCCACAGTTCATCAATAAATGCTTTATTTAGAGGTGACTACAAGAGTATGCCACCTGCACGGCAAGCCTGGCAAGCTGCTTGTGTGCCGTATTTGATATGCCAAATACCAGTAACATTTATATTAGGTCATTCCTATGACCTAATATAATGGTTTGAGGCTCTTTATGTTCCTGGAGCAAGCGGATGCCTTTGGGTTCTACTAGCATGAGACAGGACATATGGAGATATTACTGGTGCCCACTCTAGCAAATAGATGATGAACGGGAAGATAGTGATAGTGATAGTGATAGTTATAGTTATAGTGATAGTTCTATTTATATATAAATAACTTAGATCTTTATACACATAAAATATTACTTTTTGTCTTTCAAAACATAGGTATTAGCAATCCAATACTCAAATGCATTAAGGGGTAATCATAAAAGAAACTTCATAATATACTGCTTCTTCTTTCATTTATTCCTATTTATTTGCACTTATTTTTAATAGTTGGCTTGTTTTCCTAAAAATATGAATGTATTTGGCTACATGTAGAAATAGAAGCAGCGGCAATTATAAGTGTTTGGCAGTGATTTGCATTTTGTTATATTTTCATCTCATTTTCCTTTTTTTCAATTGAGTATTTTAAAGTAAACTGAGGTACCATGACATTTTCTCTCTGAAGACTCCAATGATTTCTGGATAATAAGGGTTTTTTTTTGGCCATAGAGTCATACTATTATTTACTATTGTAAGAAAAATCAACAATAATTTCTTCTATGTCACCTGACGGTACCTAGGTTAAAATGTTCCTAGTTGTCTCCAGATTTTTCACTTTCTGCTTTAGATTTTGAGCTAAACACGGTTCACACTTGGCGATTGCTCTTGATGCTTTTCTCCTAGAATTTTTTTTTGTATTTTCTTCATTCTCCTCTTTTATTTTTCTTCCCTTTCCTTTACTTATTCTTTCTATTTTCTTTCCTTAATTTATTTTTTATATTTTATTTTTTGGCAATTTCTGGGTATGAACTAGGTCCTCAGACCTGGGAGACTGGTGCTCTGCCACTGAGCCTGAGCCCGGCCCTTCCTTTACTCTTTGTTTCATCTTTATCATTTTAGGGTCAGGCTACTTTTTGCAACAGTTGGAAAGGACAGGGCCAGCCGCCCTTCCCCAGCACAGGTACCTAGAACAAAACCTCGGAATTGATAGGCTCATGAGAGTAATTTCATTAAGCACAAAAGGCCAAAGTGGTGAAAATTCTTTGGCTCTTCGGCTTAACTTGATTTGAGGATTTTTTTTTTTTGGGGTTTTTGTTTTCCTATCAAAGGAAAGACCCTCGATTTACAGCATTTATCCAGAGGGACTTTATCAACCAACCAAGATTTCACTCTCCTGTGTTTTAAAGGCCATAAGAGCCATTTTATACTTGAAAAAATTAGGTTTGGGCCTAAAATTATACTTCATATGTAACACTCTTCTTACTGCCCCCTCCCTCCTGACTGTCTTTCCCCAAAGGAGCCCTTTTGATTTGCTTCCGAATGCAGAGAAAGGGTTAGGGTTCTCTTCAGCTCCAAATTTAAGACTTTCCGCAGTTACTGGTCATCAAACCTTGCTTTTTTATGTCACTGTTCTTCGGAAACTCATCTCTGATAGGAAAATGGGTGATTTGGTACTTGCTCATTTACTTGTCCAGAAATTTACCAAACTGAAATAAGATATACAGTATTTTTTGAAGAAAGGGGCTGGGCTCAGGTGTCTGCATAAGAAAAATACCCCTTACTGGGCTAAGAGGTATTTGGGGTGACTCTGAGGACCCCCAGACTCTTCCCACAAGTGGCCTGTTCTTTGAAAGTAGAATTTTTCCAGTTCTCATCATATAAGGAAATAGATCCAATCATCGAATGAAGTTCTGTTTCTGTGCGCAGTTGAGGTTTAAATTTTTAAACCTTTGTCTTTCAAAGTTAGGTACTTTATGATAATTTAATTATCAGACACAAGTTTAAAAATCTAAACCTCGGGGCGGAGTGATAGCACAGAGGGTAGGGCATGCAGTCAATCGGGTTCAAGCCCTGGCATCCCATGTGGTCCTCCAGGCACCGCCAGGAGTAATTCTTGAGTGCAGAGCCAGGAGTAACCCCTGAGCATCGCTGGGTGTGACCCAAAAGAGCAAAAAAAAAAAAATCTAAACCTCAACTACAAGAATATTGTTATGGACATTTGTGAGTGACCCAAATGTGCTCCTCCCTGGTCAGACGTCTCAGTGCCATGCTGTCCAAATGAAAATGATGATCAAGAGAAACCTTCTGAATATCACCCAAAAGAGGAGTATGAGAAGGAAAAAGTTAGAAAAATGTTGATTAAATTTTTTGTTTTATATTGATCTCCATCATGTGACATTAGAATTGGAGTGGTTTATTGAAAAAACAGTGGGCCTGAGGTATATATAAAACTTGATGTGATGGGGGCGGCGATAGTCCAGTGGGTAGGGCTTCTGCCTTGCATGCGGCAGGCCCATGCCGGCCGGGTTCGATCCCGGCATCCATATGGTACCCAAGCACCGCCAGGAGTAATTCCTGAGTGCAGAACCAGGAGAAACCTTTGAGCATCGCCGGTATGACCCAAAAAAAAAAAAAAAAAAAAAAAACTTGATGTGATTAGCCAGAATTGTCCTAAGATTTTTTTAAACCCTTTTAAAAAAAATGAATGTTTTCTATTTTTCTATTAAGGAAAATATTAAGGTATAATTTTATGCATTTGCATTTGGCAAATGCATAATAATATTCCTATTGTCACAATCAAAATTGAGAACATTTCCTGGTGTACATTGCAATTAATCCTGATTACTTTTTCTAGTTTGGATTTTCCCAGAATGTCACAAGAGTTGCAAGAATTAGTGGATTTGAGGTTCATCCTAGTTGTTTTTTTTCTGTATCAGTAATTCTTTTGTGGGGTCTTGGTTAGGGCTCCCAAGAAATGCTTAGATTCCTGGTGACTACACCCAGTAATATTTAGCAACAGGTTCAGTAATTCGATGCTAGAGCTTGGTCATACAGAACTGCTCAGGCTCACTAGTTTGGGAGCCACCAGGCCATGCTGGTGATACTCAGAGGCACCATGGCTATACCCACAGAGTGGTGCTCAGAGGGGCCACATGGTGCTGGACATCAGTCTCAGGAACCATAAATGCAAGGTGTGCCCTCTAGCTCTTTGTGCTAACTCCCTGCTTTGCGTTCCATCCTTTTATCTTTTTAACTGAGTTGCAGTGTTCAATCATGTGCATACACCACAGTTAATTTATCTATTGTCTAATTGAGGCACAATGTTTCTGGCAGTTGAAGCTAAATCCACTATAATTATTTGCAGTGGACATAAGTATTTCATTTCAGCAGTAAGAGTACCTAGTAGTGAGTTTGAGTTTGCTAGGTTATGTCATGTGAATGTTTAATTTTATAAGTAAATATTCATTGATTTTTCAGAGTTCTAATTTTCAGTTCCACGTTGTCATGACTTCCAGTTCTGTAGCATTCTCACCGCACTTGGTATTGTCCATATTTCATTTGGTTGCTTTTCATTGTTCTGGCATTGTAACAGTAGTATTATAATAGTTATAATAGTTCTCATTTTCATTTCATTTACTAATGACTAATGTTGAGCATCTCTTCATGAACTCATAGACTATACATGTATCTTCTTTAGTGATGTTTCTATTCAAATATTTTGTCTGTTTTTAAAATAGAGTATTTCACTGTTTTTAAAATAGAGCAATAGTATAGTGGAGGGGCATTTGCCTTTCATGCAGCTGACCCAGTTTTCATCCCCAGCACCCATGCTGTCTCCTGAGCACCACCAGGAGCAACACCTAAAAACTGACAGGTGTGGCTCCATAATAAAAAAAGAAAGAAAGAAATATGGAGTACTGACTATTATTAACCATTAAGAGTTTGCATTCTGCATCTATGCTCTTTGTCAGATATAGATATATAGTTGACACATGTGTATAATTTTGATTGTTCAAATTGACTTTGGCTCATATGTTTATTCTCATATTCAGTAGACACCTACTTTATTCATGACTTCTTAATTTTTATTCCAAATGGTCCATGCACCATGGATTCTATAGACTCTGCTGTAGAAATGCGCACACATAAGTTGGTATTTTTTTTTTCTTTTTTGGGTCACAGCCAGCAATAATCAGGGGTTACTCCTGGCTCTGCACTCAGTAATTACTCCTGGCGGTGCCCGGGGACCATGTGGGATGCCAGGGATCGAACCCAGGTCAGCCGTGTGCAAGGCAAATGCCCTACCCACTTTGCTATTGCTCCAGCCCCGAAGTTGGTATGGTTTTTAATGGTTCTTTTTGTTTTCATTTTGGCTTTTGGGTCATACCCACTGGTACTCAGGGACTACTTGTGGCTCAATGCTCATGGACAGTGTAGCTCCAGGGATCAAATCCAGGCCTCCTGCCCTGCAAATCATAGCTCCAGCCCATTGAGTTCTCTCTCCTGCCTTTAATATATTGCGATGGGTGTGAGGGAGGCCACAGTCAATAGTAAACCACATATTTAACAGTGGTCCTTCTAGGCTGCCCCTTATAACCTATATCTTGGTTGGGGTTATTCCATTCTAAGCTCACACAATGACAAAATCATATAATCACTCTTTTCTCAGAATGAGAATCCCGTCTCTTAAGTGCACACGACTGGAATTTTTTTAACTGTGCCCCACTGGCACACACAGATAGACTAAGAAAGGCTTATATTAAGCTTGTTATTCAAAGCCACCATAATATCATCAGAAAGGGATGCTGCTATGGTTTGCGTTTTGTGGTGGTATCCAGAAACATCTTTCAGTTTCAAGCCAATGTTCCTTCTATGTTCTCTGGGCTCATGGGTAGAAACATACAAAACAGGCCCTAGGTACCTATGTTACAACTGTATTCTTTTGCATATGGGAGGACAGTGAAGAAAAAGTAGAAATCTGCCAGAGACTGGCATAGAAGAGGTCTGTGGTAGGAGACAGCTCTCTAGCCATTCGTTGCCACGTGCTGTTGAGGAACAGGAATGAGACCCCCTTGTTTCCCACCCCATTTCCTCCTCTGTTCGTTGTGGCAGTACAGGGTTTCCAGACGCAGCTTACTACACACTCTCCTGTTTTTTTTTTTTTCTCTTTCCAGGCCAGTTTCTTAATCCTTACATTTGATGCAATTCCATTTTAGCAAGTCAGATCAGATGGAATGAAAGTGGTTTTCGGAAACGATTACTTATTTCAGCGGTTTCAAAATAAGTACAAGAAGTGGTGGGGAGCTTATCTGTGCAGTCCTCAATGGTATTTAACACGGGTTGCACTACACCTCCTTGTTATTGTTGTTAGGGATTTTTTCGCCTCCCCAGGAGTCACTCTGAGTGATCCTTGGTCTGGAAATACAGGCCTGATGGTTCAGAGCTCAGGCCTGTTAGTGCAGACAGGGGTGACCATTACTCCTTTACTGTCCCAGTCAGTGGTCACCAGGGCCCCATCTGACAGTGCACAAGGGAGCCATGTAGTGCCAGGGATTGACCTTGGGACCTAGAGTTTCTGAGGCACATTTTTTTGGTTTTGTTTGGGGATGACACTCAGGGCTTACTCCTGGCTCTGTACTCAGTGATCAGGTCCTGGTGGGGCTCTGGGAGCCACAGGGGTCCTGGGGACTGAACTCAGTATTGGCTGTGTGCAAGGCAAGCTCCTTACCCACAATATTATTTCTCTGGCCTTAGGTCACTTGTTTTATGTAGGTCTCTATTGTAATTATTCTTTTTACCATCCTGCTCTGCATGCTGTGAGATTTGTTTTCTCCTTTCTTTGGTTACTTTCCTAAGTGTGACTTGGACCAAGGAGGAATATATGGTAGATTTACTCCATTTGAATCTCAGGATTTCACGTGATTTGTGTGTGTGTGTGTGTGTGTGTGTGTGTGTGTGTTTTGGGGGAGCTAGGGGAGGGAAGTGGGTCACACCTGGGTGGTGGTGGAGATGCTGAGAACATGCAGTAAGTAATCTGCATTTGCTCCTGGTTCTACACTTAGGAATCATTCCTCCTAGGGCTTGGGGGACTCTAAGTGACTAGGGTCATACCCAGCAGTGCTCAGGAGGGCCACGTGATGCTAGAGATCAAACTGGGGCCTTGCATGAACACTGACCCCTTTGCCCGTTCTCCATGAACACATAACTCTTAATACTGGTTTTCATCACTATTTTTTTTGTCTGTTTTATTGTTGTTCTTTATTTTGTTTTTGGCCACACCCGACGATTTGCAGACCTTATACCTTGATCCACACTCAGGAATCATTCCTGGTGGTGCTTGGAGGACCATATGGGATGTCAGAGATCAAACATGTGCACGGGAAGAGCCTTATCCACTGTACTACCTCTCTGGCCCCTCATCATTGTCTTTATGAAGCAAAGTGTCCAGATTCAGAATTTTAGTATCTGGAAGATGATTTTTAAAAGTGCAACTCAAATGAAATTTAGGGAGTACTAATGGATTTATTTAAGTGTAATACTAATTACAATAATTAAGTCAAATCATTAGGATGCTTTATCTGGGCTGGAGTGATAGTATCCTGAGTAGGATGCTTGCATTGCAAGCACTCAGGTTACATCTTCAACATCCCATATAATCCCCTGGTCCTTGCCAAGATTCCTGAGCACAGAGCCAGAAATGTAAACTCTGAGCATTGCAGGGTGTGGTCCCAAAACATAACATGAAAACAGAGACAGAAACAAAATAGCTATAGTGAATCTGAATCTGTAGGAAATGCTTCCAGCTTTTAGTTCATCTAGGGGGTTAAACGGCATAGTATGAGCCAAAATTGTTGCAGCTACAAAATATCTGAGCTGAGCAATGGTGCTGGAGAAAGGTGGCTCGGTGAATTCCACCTTTCAGAACACAGAATGTCTTGAGAGACTCTGATTCCAGGGTCTCTGGAGTACAGACTGCAGGTTTCTGCTGCAGCCCCACCAATATACAAGCTGCTTCTCAGTGGCCTGTAAACAAGAAGACTTGCCTATCAAAAGAATGTGGGAGATATGCATTTTTAAAGAGCTCCAGTCCAACTACTCTTTAATCTCTGATATGTGCTTTAATCTCTGGGGCCTAGACCCACCACAGTCATTGCATGCAGCCTCAGGGCCACCCAGGAGCTGCAGTGACATCTTAGATAGCAAGTCCCAGAGAAATTTTTCAGCAACCCACAAAGGTACTAATCCTGAGCCAGAGATAATTCAAGGGGCTGGAACACATGTTTAGCATGTAGGAGACCTGGGTTCCATCCCTGGTTTACTACATCATCTACTCCCCACTACCCACAATGAGCATAGAACAGGGGTAGCCACTGAACACCACTGGGTGTGGCCCCCAAAACCAACCAAACAAATAAGTGCTCATCTTGCCCACTGGCCAGTGTTCCCAGAGCATTTACTATGCCCCTAGGTCATGCTAGAGCACTTCATGGGTATTAACTCATTCACACCCCCAGGTCCCCCCACCACCACTAAATGTAGGGGAGAATTTATTAAATCCATTTTACTGTTGAGGAGAAAACTGAAGCACTGGACTGAAATGAATTTCTTGAGGTCATATTGAATGCAGAGAAGCTGGAAATTTGAACACAGATCTCTCACTGCCAAGCTCAATGGGGCTCCTGTTCTCTGAAACCACAGTGCCTAGAATACACTACCCCACAAAAGAAAAAAATACAGGAGTCCCACATGGCTTCTGAGGTCTTAAAATGTGCCTGGTGGTACATGTTGAAGTGATCATATTTTGCTTGTGTTTGGTTTAATAGAATATATTATTAAAACTAATTTTATCTGTTTCTATTGGCTTTCTGTGTGGCTACTGGAAATTGTAACTTCCCTATGTGGCTCACAGTTTTTTTTTTAATTATTATTATAAGGAGAGTGTTGACCTGGTGATTCTTAAAGGGGGCTGAGAAGCGGCCAGAGCACAACAGTATGGGGTGACTATGGTCAGTTAGCATTTAACTCATCAGCCTCAATGGCAATCTCCCCTTACTATTAAGAGGTAGAACAAGTCAAAATCAACATTTTCTGGCATTTTCCATTCTGGAAAAGGCCGTGTTGCTTCTTGTACACTCTCTTTCCTCATATTTCTCTAAATTTCTTTCAGTACCTCAGGTTTCGGCATGATAGTATAGTAGGTACAGCATTTGTCTGTCACTAGGCTGACATGGGTTCAATCCCCAGCAATCCATATGGTCGTCTGAGCAACACTAGGTGTGATCCCTGCTTGCAGAGCCAGGATTTATATCCTGAGCACAACTGGGTGTGACTCCTACCCCCAAAACCTTTTTTTCCCCACTATTTTGCAAAACCAAAAACCAAAACCAACCAACCAACCAAAGACAATCCAACATTTCCTGAAGAGTCATTTAGAGAAAATAAATACCGAAGTTTATAGTCTCTTAGTAAAATGCAGGGACAAGTGTGGTCCCTTTCAGCATTTTGTGTTACATAAAGTAGATAGTATTACAATATTTCCTCAGTTATTTTATATGTCCCAAAACTTCCTAATTGATGCAATAGAGACAGTCGTCCCTGCCGTCTAGGAGTGCTGTGAGGAATAATCAGTTAACCAAGAGCCTGACGATAGAAAAACACTCAGCAAACTTAGCAACCAGTTACTGCTGAGGCAACTGCATTTAGCCAGAGAGCTACGGTGAGCAGTTACGACTAAATAGAGACAGCAGGACCTGGGGGCAGTGTCCCAGCCTGCTGCAGCGTCTGTAAATTCACCTTGTGCTACAAGTCCTAACACCTTCCTTGAGCTCCGAAGCTTCTCTGTTACCCACCCCCCCGCCACCACCACGACCACACACACAGGGCATCTCCTGTTCTCCCTGGGAGGAAAGCACTTCAGGATGCTTTTCTCCAACCTTTTCATTGCCACGGGATCCACAGTCCCATTTACATGCCCCGTAAACTCACCACGATCCTCTACATATGCCAGTTACATGGATGTGCAAATGTCAACTTCTTCCTTTCCTGCAAGACTGCTCAGGGCATCTGAAAACGATAGGTGCAGCCAGAGTCCCAGATATGATCACTCTGTAAAGTGTTTTGCAAACCTCCCTGTTTAGTTTTGAGAAATAGTCTTCTGGGACTAATATTACATAAACCACTTTCAGGAAAGCACTGTTCAGAAAGGCCTGGGTGGCCAAAAAAGGAGCCTGAGCAAAACCCCAGCTGCCCTGCCCTCTGGATCCTTTTCTGGCTATGCTGTGTAAGGACCACTGAGACGCACCACTTTTGTTGTGTGTGTGTGTGTGTGTGTGTGTGTGTGTCCCTGCACCCTGTAGCCCCCTCCAGATCACAGAGAGAGATAGTTTTAGAGATATGATCATATTTAAACACCCAGGGTTTCACTGTTGTTTCTAAACGTAGCAAATTAAGGACCCTTAAGAAAAAAAAAGAGTAAGACCTTAGTGCCGTTTAGTTCTACACTTGCAAACTCAACCCCAACAGAACAGTCCTCACCCCCACCCCCATTAGTGCCTTCTCCACCCAGTTTCTGGAAAAACATTTTTCTTTACTAGGAAATTCAGTGATTTTGGTTTACTTTTTGTTCCCACTTTGAACTTGTTTATGCCTCTCCTCTGTCCCAGCTGCAATTTCTCCTCTCCTGAGCGTCAGTGACTGGGAGATACCTGCTCAGCGCCAGTCTCAGATCTGACTAGAACAGAGGAGGGAGCAGCCATGATTTCATGATTGAGGCTTTGTAGGCCCTGGAGGTTATCAGCTTTGGAAGCCTGTGGAAGTGTTGGGGGCCATTTGTTTGTGTCTCGTTATAGCTGTGTCCCTTGTTATCAATCACATGTGCTTGTTACCTAGATTGGAAGTTCCATGGAAGCCAGGACTGGTCTTTGATGTCTTGCCTCCCTTCCTCTCTGCCTTCTCTCTTCCCCACCCCCACTCCCTTCCCACCGCCTCCCGCAATATCCTTCTAACACAGAATTGTTTTTTTTCTGAGCAACCTATGTTAGTCTACCACTTTATAAAGAGGGGAGATTTACTATACCACTAGTAAAACAATAACAACTACCTCTTTAAAAAAAACTCAACATTTAATGCTTCTCACCTATGGGTCTTGCTGTATGTTAAGGGTGCTTGATGGATTTATGTATCTCTTTAATTCTTAGAGTTCCTCTTTTAGGTCTTTGTACTTATCCCCATTTTACAGATGAGGAAACTGAGGCTTTGAGCCTGAAGGACTTCCTACTCATGCTAGCTAGGACTGCACTAGCTAGGAGGGATCCACCCACAGGGCTGGTGTGACTCCAGAACCCAAATGTGAAATCACTGAGGATTTCTGCTCCGCTTCCTTCTTTCTGATCCGGAGGAGCAGCAAGGGGAACCGTTCCATGTTGCTGAGTCCTCTCCAGGGCTTGGGCTGTGACTCCCTCTGCCCATGCAGATCATGAGGTCACAAGGTATTGCAGCGCCTTGAGGAAGTTCAGTTAAATTTTGATAAACCTTATGAAAATAAGAGCAATAATTAACTTCCCATATGTTAATGTTAACATCCAGTTTCCTTAGCCCAACTCAGCCCGTGGGAAACCCTTCAGTGACTAGCTGCTCAATAACAAGGCCTGAATGTTATTTTCTAAAATCATTCCAGTTCCAGTTACTTGGGAAAGTAATGTGCATTTTATTGCAAGGCAGTGTGAAGTCAGGCCCATGTAAAGCATTCTGTTTTTAGTAACAAATAAGTAAATGTTAAAAAATTCTTGACTGTGAGGTTTTTTAAACATGAAATCATCATGTATTTTATAATACTTTAATAGTTAAAGATTGACCCCCCAAGGTTTTTTTTTTTTTTTTTTTTTTTTTTTTTTTTTTTTTTTTTGCTTTTTGGGTCACACCCGGCAATGCTCAGGGGTTTCTCCTGGCTCTGCTCTCAGGAATTTCTCCTGGCGGTGCTCGGGGGGACCATATGGGACGCTCTTTATTGCTGATGTTTGTTTTAATTTGCCTGTTCTCATGCGAGAACAGGTTCTCTTGTATGTCTCTCTTGCATGAGAACAGGTTCTGGTACAAGAGTATCTTGAATAGATACTCAAGAAATAGTTTTTAAATTTTGGTTAATAACCTACAAAGTATTTTCTTCATAATGCTTCATTTAATTCTCAAAATCAACTTGAAAATAGAAGCAGACTGGGATATGCTTATTTCAGAGCTTAAAGACTAAGTCAAAGAAAGGTGACAGAAAGAAAAAGGGCACTTTTTTTTGTTTTGCTTTTTGGGGCCACATCCGGCAATGCTCAGGTGTTACTCCTGGCTCTGCACTCAAGAATTACTCCTGGCGGTGCTCAGAGGAGCATACGGTATGCCAGGGACCGAACCCGGGTCACCGCATGCAAGGCAAATGCCCTACCTGCTGTGCTTTGGCTCCAGCCCCAAGGTCACTTATTTTTAAACAGCTTACATCTTTGAAATTATTGTAAGCCAGGCCATTGTCTTTAAGTACTGTAGCACTCTCTCTAATCTCTGGGTGAATTTATTTTTTAGTTCGAACACACTTTATAAGTTTATTACTGGTAAAAAATAGGAAAAAAATTCCCCCATAAGTAGTTACTGTTTCCTTCCAATGTGCCAGGCACTTAGCAAGCTTGATTGCTGGTGACTCTGGAAGACAATTCTATAAAATTGATGCTGTTTTCCCTGACCTTATAGGTGTGTGAACAGAGGATGAGGCCAGCCAGTTATCTGTTCAAGGTCAAGCGAGACTCCTTTCAGAGCATGAGACCTTAGAACACTGGCTGATTGTGCTAATGTAAACCATTACTATCCCTTCATTGCCAACACGGCCAAAACCAGGATCAACTGATGTTTTAAAATGCTACAAACAGTAGAGGCCCATGATATGGCCTTAGGAAGTACACACTTGACAATTAGAGCTTTTTAACATGCCTAAATTGATTTACATAGACCGGAGTGCTCATATGTTTTAGGAAATGTTGCACTTTTCTCTGAGTATAACATGCATTTGGCTTTTGGAGGATCACATGCTATTTTTCTTTTTTCTTCTACCTTCAGGTCTTTTTTTTTTTTTAATTTTAGAGCAGTACTAGATTTGCAGAAAATGGAGATAGGTGTAGTAGAGCACTCCCAGATTCCTCTGTCGGGTAGCTGTATAACCTACCCAACTCTCTATCACCACCCAACAGAGGCTACATCCGTTACAGCGGCTTATCCTACATTGATATGCCAGTGTCTATAGTTTACTTTTAGGTTCATTTTTTTTAGGTTTGTTTGGGGTAGGGGTGGGATCAAAAGCATTTCTCTGCCGTCCCCACCCACCCAAGCCCCCCCCATCACCCCTCTGACCGGGCTGTATTTGATAGCTAAATCCTGAGAGTATGGAGCTGTGTGAGGGCGCTGCCCTCCTGCTGATGCTTAGGGCCATCTAGCGCTGGGATTTGAATTAGGCTCTACTGCCTGCATTCACTCCTAATCTGGAGGTTTTGTCCGGCCCCTAGGGCTTCATTCTTGCTTTGTGCATTACATTCTCTAAATTTGGGCACGTCATGAAGATTAGTTTTTATTTCTTCAGTTATATGTTTTTTTGTTTGTTTGGGGGCCACACCTAGTAGTGCTCAGAGCTTACTTCTGATCTTTTTTTTCTTTTTGTGTCACACCTGGCAATGCTCACGGGTTACTCCTGGCTCTGCACTCAGGAATTACTCCTGGCAGTGCTCGGGGGACCATATGGGATTCTGGGGATCAAACTCAGATTGGCCATGTGCAAGGCAAACACCCTACCCGCTGTGCTATCACCCGACCCCTTCTGATTTGTGCTCAAGGATCACTCCTCTCTGTCAGAGTTTGGGGACCATATGGATACTAGGAATTGAACCCCAGTCAGCTACAGTGAGACAAGTGCCCTACCCAATGCCCCAAACCCCAGAGTAGTTTTATTGCCCTAAAATCACTATTTTCTTCCTATTTCTCCCCTATTTTTTCCTTACTATTTCTTCCCATTTCCTCCCATTCCACCATCTGGAAACCATCAATTTTATTGCTTTCCTAATTTTGTCTCTTCTAGAGAGTCACAGAGTTGGAATCATATTCAGTATACAGACTTTTAAAATTGTCTTCTCTCAATTAGTAATGTGCGTTTAAGTTTCTCTGTCTTTTGATGATGAGATAGCTTATTTCTTTTTGTCCAGAATAATATTCCAATGTCTAGAACTACCACAGTTTACTCTTTTTATCTCCTAAGGCTATCTTGGCTGCTTCTAAGTTTTAACAATTATGAATGTGACATCCATAGGCATACATATAGAGATTCATGTCTGAATATGAATTTGCATCTACTTTGGATAAATACCAAGAAGCTTGATTGCTGGTTCATATTGTAAGAATGTGTTTACTTTCCTGTGTATGTGGAGGGGGAGGGGTGAACCTCCCAAGTAGCTCTCAGGAGACCCCAGACTCCACCATTGATTGTCAGTTATCTGGGCTGGCTGTTTAATGCACTCTTGTTAATGCAATGCTGCTTGGGCCCTGTGGTGCAGGGCCACCTGAGACACTCAGGACCACGTCCCAGTAGTGCTCTGGGGTCTCCCAGGCTGTAACAGGTGGTGCTCAGTGATTAATGTGGTGCTAGAAATCTAACTGAGGCAAACACCCCCACTCCAACTCCAGCCCTGCTGGGTAAAGCCCTAGTGGTTCTCTGAACATCACCACAGGTGATTCTGATGATGCCCAACACCTCTGGACCCAAGCACTGGGCCATCAGACCTGCACAGCTGGAACAAGTATTGCTGGGAGCAGCCCCAGCCCTCCTGTGCTCTGCTTTGGATGCCCCTTTCCATCATGGCAAAATGTTAAAAAAAAAAAAGAAAAGAAAAACTGTTTCAGAAAGTGACTGTACTGTTTTCCATTCCATTCACACATGCAATGAACGAGTTTATGTTGCTTCTATATCAACACTTCATCCGGCATTGTCAGTGTTCAGATTTGGGCTGTTCTAATTGGTTTGTAGAGGTATAGCATTCTTGTCTAAATTTTCATTTCATTGAATAAATAATGCAAAAATATTTTTTGCGTGCTTATCATGTATATATCTTCCTTTGTTCATTGTATCCTTTGTTTCTGTTAGAGTAGGGGGGATTTGGGCCATATATGTCTATGTTCAGGGGCAGTTCCTTGTTCTGTGCTCCTAAGTAAACCCTGGTGTGGTGCTCAGAAGCCCCTATGTGGTGACAGTGATTTGAATTAGGGTTGACTGAATACAAGGCAAGGATCTTTACCCTTCTACTATATTTCTAGCCTTCAATATGCTTTCTTTCTTTCTTCTTTCTTTCTTTCTTTCTTTCTTTCTTTCTTTCTTTCTTTCTTTCTTTCTTTCTTTCTTTCTTTTTCTTTCTTTCTTTCTTTCTTTCTTTCTTTCTTTCTTTCTTTCTTTCTTTCTTTCTTTCTTTCTTTCTTTCTTATTTCTTGCTTTCTTGCTTTCTTTCTTGCTTGCTTTCTTGCTTTTCTCTTTCTTTCTTTCTCTCTTTCTTTCTCTCTCTCTTTCTCTCTCTCTCTTTCTTGCTTGCTTGCTTGCTTTCTTGCTTTCTCTCTTTCTTTCTTTCTTTCTTTCTTTCTTTCTCTCTCTTTCTCTCTCTCTTTCTCTCTCTCTTTCTTTCTTTCTTTCTTTCTTTCTTTCTTTCTCTTTCTTTCTTTCTTTCTTTCTTTCTTTCTTTCTTTCTTTCTTTCTTTCTTTCTTTCTTTCTTTCTTTCTTTCTTTCTTTCTTTCTTTCTTTCTTTCTTTCTTTCTTTCTTTCTTTCTTTCTTTCTTTCTTTCTTTCTTTCTTTCTTTCTTTCTTTCTTTCTTTCTTTCTTTCTTTCTTTCTTTCTTTCTTTCTTTCTTTCTTTCTCTCTCTCCCTCTCTCTTTTTTTTTTGCTTTTTTGGATCACAGCTGGCAATTATCAGGGGTTACTCCTGGCTCTGCACTCAGGAATTTCTCCTGGTGGTGCTCAGGGGACCAAATGGGATGCCGGGATCGAATCTGGGTCAGCCTCATGCAAGGCAAATACCCTCCCCGCTGTGCTATCACTCCAGCACCTTCAATATGCTCTTTTGAGAATTAAATTATACTAAATTGCTCATGAGCTTTTTTTGTTTTTGTTTTTGCATTGGGGGTTCTCACATGGTGGTACTCAGGACTTACTCCTGACTCTGTGCTCAGGTATCATTCCTGATAGCGCTCAGAGGATCATATTTGGTGCTGGGGATAGAAGGTAGGTAAGCTATGTGCAAGGCAAGAGTCCTACTCATAGTACTGTTGTTTTGCTACCCCCCCACATAAGGTCTATGTGAGTGATTAATTTTGTGGAATTCTCAAAGTACTATGCAAAATGGTTTTCTATTTCCAAGTGTCATAACTGAACTCCAAGAGGAGGGAAGCAAAAGGTTCAGACTCTTTGGAAACTCTTTGGAAGTTTCTCAAAATGTTAAAAGTAGAGTGATAGTGACAGCATGGCAGTAATTCTGCTTTTAAGTATGCACCAAGTAAAGGCAAACCTACCACATAGAATTTTCGCATGTATGTTTGTAGAATTATTCATTAAAGTTGTTGGACTCAAAAGTCTAGCAATGAATGAACAAAATATTATATATACATGAATATTATAAGTAAGTAAAATTAAAAGCATACTGATTATGTGTAAAGGCATGGGTGAATCTTAAAAGCATTGTATTAAAAGAAGCTATACACAAAAATTCATACAAGATAGCAAATACCTACCATTACCAAATTTGTAAAACATAAGTTAGTAATTGCAGGTGACTGGGGTTGGGGAAAGAGGAGATATGAAAGATTACTAATAATAGATGCAGGATTTGGGGACCTCTAAAATTGTTCAAAAGTAGATAATTATGATGGTTTATGATTCAGTGAATTCTAAGTCAATGAATTGTATACTTGAAAGAGTTCATTTTATGCTCGGTAAATATCAATAAAAAGTAATACTATGAAGCTGGGCAGGGGTACTGGGGTGTTCGTGAGAAAAACAAAGATACACAAATCATTGGTACCATGTTTTCCCCAGGGTAAAATTCCATTATGTAGTCCATCCTGATATAATTATTAGAAAGGTGACATTGCACATTTGAAACGCCAGCCTCAATTCCATTATATTAAAAGAGATATGTGAATGATTTTTTTTTAATCCCAACACTGTGTCCTAATAGACTCTGGTAATGCAATTTCTGTTCAAAAATTAGAATTGAATTGGTTTATAGGTTATGGTGTCTTAGTTTTTCAAGTTTTAGGTAATCATGTTCATGCATTGTAATCACTGTGTATATTTAAAGCACTTGCCATTTTTAATGTTAACTTGTAAAAGTACTTGTAAAAATGATTATCATATTAAAAATTAGTTGGGCTAATTAGATCTAAAAAGTATGATTCCATCTCTTTAGCAGGAAAGGTCAGATGGGTAAAAAGATCAGAAATCATTATGTATGAGATGTTACTTTCATTTCTGAAGTAGTTCAGTGTCTGCATTTTTATGCCACATAAAGTATCATGGCTTATTTCTTTGGTACACAGATTCTTGTGAGTGAGATGTCTTACACTTATATTAGAATTTAAATGGGTCCTTCTCTGTTAGAAATTACAGCATTTCAATGACTTGTCTAATTTCATTTTTGTCCTTTTTAAACAAATGTCCTTGTTTCTGGTTTGTAGCTGGTGTCATCCTTCCATGCCCCTGCTTGAGTCCCCTTTGAAAATTTTGAGTGTGCGTTTTTTTTCTTGTTACTGTTTAAAACAATGAACTGTATAGAGAGCTTCCTGTTTTCTCTGAAGTTATGATTTTCTCTGACTACATCCAATAATTAAGTCAGAGTATTTATAGAAGATATTAAGCAAAGATTATCAAGTTTTCATAAAATGAGACATTTCTGTTTTTAAAGTTTTGTTGAGATACAGTGATAGTGATTGTTGAGATACTAGTGATAGTGATAGTGAAAGTTTTGTTGAGATACAGTCGATATATGATTCCCTTCACCCATTTAAAGTGATTAGCTCAGCAGTTTTCTAGAAAAGTCACAGATATCTGCTAGCTCACTATAGTCATTTCTAGAACTTTGTTATCACTGAGAAGAAGCCATGTACCTTGGCTGTATCACCTCCCTCATTTCTACTCCCTCTGGCAACTCCTAACAACTGAACTCCGCTCTTCATCTATAGTGTTCCCTGCGTTGGACATAGCATCATAGCAGATAGAATCATACAATATGTGATCTTTATGACTTCCTCCCACTTTATAGACATTCATGTTAATGGTGTTTTATAATGGAAAGTCAATTTGTAGGAATATTTAATAATAATTATACTACATACAGATTAGTCAGCAATAAAAGCTGGAAACTTTAACATTTCATTTTTGAATGGATAGAGCAATTAGGCAGAAAGTCAATAAGAAAATATAAACTTGAGCAACACTGTAAATCACCTATTCTAACAGATACATGTCAAGCAATACAAAAAATATCAGAATATACATTTTTTTTAGTTGATTGTTGGTTTGGTTTGGTTTTGCCACACCCTGCAGTGCCCAGGGCTTACTCTTGGCTCTACACTCAGGAATCACTCACAGTAGGCTCTGGAGACCATATGGGCTTCCGGGATGGAACCCAGGTTGGATGTATGCAAAACAATCACCTTACCTACAATACTATTGCTCCAGCTCCAAGAATATACATTTCTCTGATGTTTATAGTAAACTTCCAGAATAGACCATGTTCTATTTTCAAAAGCCCATAAAAATTTTAATAAATTAGGAGAATAAACGTAATTCATGATGTCTTCTCTGACATCATGAGTCAGAGTAAAATGAAATTTTAAAATATTAAAGAAAAAAGAACAAAATTCCGGGTTAAAAGAGAAATTGGAAAATACTTTGAGATAAATAAGCTGAAGTGAAGAGTGAATTTAATGCTTTATATCATGGACCAATCATGTTTTGTACAGTCTGACTTAAATCTCTCTCTGTAGCTGAGTCCAAAGTAAACTGAAAATTCAGAGATTTGGATAGCAGTGTCTCTATTCTTATATTTTGCATGTTATACTGGTGACTATGGTAGTACAGAAACTCTGATAGTGGAGCATTTTTTTTAGTTTCTCTGCATAATTTGCCAGCCTATTCTCCTTTTTAGACTTCTTTGTATTTTAATACAGAAAGTGGTATGTATAAACATTTTTATTTCCACTTTCCATAGCTTGGTAGTTGAGTTGTTGACCCTTGATCTAGCTAAGTCAAAGAACAGTGAATAAGAACGTCTTAAAACCCAGTAAGACTTTCATTACTTTATTGAAATAGTCGTATTCAGTTATTTTCTTAAAACCAGTCTGATCTGCAAATGCCCATATGAGCATTTTATGGAAGAACCCAGGGAAGTTAATTTCAAGTTCCTGATCCTTTAGGTCGGAGTGAAAATTAAATTTCTTCTGTTGGCTCTACAGCATGTAGGACTTGATTTGGCATGTAATTTGACTACAGAGTCATCATTTTAAGATGTGTCTAATGAAATATTTCATGAGAAATAGATGTGGCTTGAGATGTAATGTATGTCGTCTGATTTATTACAGAGTACAAAAATAGTCACAGTAAAGACAAGAGGAAAACAAGAACAATAAAGCGGAGGGGAGAGGGAGTAGCTTGGCTGATGACGTGGCTGTGTTAAAGAGCAGCTTAGCAACAAAGGCACAGTCTGCCGACAGTAATAAGACTGGCAGCCCGAGGGGAAAGAAGACCCACAGAAGAGCCGAGCGTTTTTTATCCTATCCACGGTTTGTAGAAGTCATGGTGGTGGCAGACAACAGAATGGTCTTATACCATGGATCAAACCTTCAACACTATATTTTAACTTTAATGTCAATTGTAAGTACAGTCAAAAGAAGGTGATTGATGAGGTTCCTAAATGTGCCACAGGGGAATGGGTTTCCACCCAGTGTTTTGGAGGATCATTCAGACCCAGCATTTGAACAAACTCAGACACGTGGCTGAAGGGAATGTAAGATTCCTCATAGGTTGCTTTTATATAATGACAATAATAGTTATCAGTGTTGAGTGTTTATTCTGTGTCAGACAATGTGCTTTTTACTTAAAAGGCATCATTTTAATCCTCCCGGCGACTCTGTTAGGTAGGATTATCATCCCCATTATATACAGAAGAAAACTGAGCCTTAGAGGAGTTAGGCCACTTGTCCATGGTCACGTAAAAAGCTAGTAAGTGGCTTAGAGATTGTATGTGACCTTTAGCTTGTCCAGTTCCCCAAACCAAACTTCTTTGTCTGATTTCCTTTGTCTGATGTATAAACTTGCCCTGCCAGGTGTGGGGCTCCAGAAGACTTTGAATGCTGGCTAGGAATCAGAGTCACCCATGGAGCTCTTTCAAGTGCAGCTGCTTGCCTCAGCCCCAGTCCCCAGCATTCTAATTAAGTAGCCCTGGGGGGGAGGCCCAGGAATCTCTCACTCTATTTTTCTCTTCTCACTTTGAATTGAGAAAGCATGATTTAAAAAATCAGACAAAACCAGAGATTTTGGTAAAAAGTAAGCATTTAATGCTCAGGCTTCCAGACCTCTTCCAAGAATTAGACACAGTTAAAAGGGGTGTGTGGTTTTGTGCGTGTGTGCGTGTGTGTGTGTGTGTGTGTGTGTGTGTGTGTGTGTAAGTTGTGTGTTGCCAGAGACCCAACCCAGGGCATCACACATGCAAGACAAATGCTCTGTTTCTGAGCTATATCCTTGGCCTGTATATACATAGATAACTCGTTTTCAAGCAGAAATGGAGCTTTCTCATATGCAGTTTTATGTACTGCTATTTTCTTTAAATAATAGATATTGTTTGGTAGCAAAACCTTTATAAAGATCTCTCATTTAAAACCTCAGCAAAAATTCTTTTTTTCCACCAGTAATTTGACCCTTATTTTGGGGGAACATGACTTTACTTTTAGTAAACTCCCCAAGTGAATATGAAAATCAAGAATGTTTGGAAACATTGCTTAGAGTGTTCTCGTTCTTCTCCTAGACTGTAGTTCTTCTTGTATTCCCACTGACTCTTGGAAACCATTTGCCCACCCCAGGCTGCTCCCTTTTCCTTTTCTCTTCCCTTCCGGCCTTGGGCAGATTCAGTTCCTTATGCCCTAGCACTGTGCTGTTAGGGAGCAGGGAAAGAAAAACATTTGTTTTGTAGAACAAATTCATTTCTGTCCCATAAATTCAGACTTGTTATAAGTATTTCAGTTATGAGCATAAACTTCAGATCAGTTGACCTAAATTAAGACTCTGCTCCTCACTTCTGTATAATCTCAGGTATACCTAATTTCGCTGTGTCTTAGTTTTGTTATGTATTGAGTAGAGAGAGTCTTAGTTTTGTCATTTGCTGAGTAGAGATGGAAATAATATTTACAGCCAAGTTTTGCTCATATTTACTATTAGCCATGAAAAGGAAACTGTGTTAAAACACAACAGGAGGTAAAAGTGAGAAATGAGCAATATTAGCTAAAGTAGTCAATACATGTTCCAAAAAATGGTAGGCAAGAATTTCTGAGATGAAGGAACTTTAGCAAAATTTTATAATTACTGTTCTGTCACAGAGCACATATTGGTTTCCATGACAGTGCGCATTTTATGGCCAATGTCTAGAAATGTAAACTTGTTTGAAGTTATTGTTATAGAAAACCACTATGAAATTTATGAATGTTAGTCCCAAAATATTAAGTGAAAATACTAAACTGCAAAGTACATATGTTACATGAAGTGGAGCCCGACATAAGTGAATTGCTTATTGTTTCCATAGAGTTCACAATTAACTTTGAAAAATTTATCTCGGTTGCAGGTAGACTCTATCTATAAAGACCCAAGTATTGGAAATTTAATTAATATTGTTATTGTGAACTTAGTTGTGATTCATAATGAACAGGTAATAAAGTATTTTTCTTCTTTTTTCTATCTGTATCTGAAATGGCACATCTGCATGGCATTGGCATAAATGAGTAACCATAATTATTTTCTGTATTCAGGAAGGACCTGCCATATCCTATAATGCCCAAACAACATTAAAAAACTTTTGTCAGTGGCAACATTCGCAGAACTACCCGGGCAGTATCCAGCATGATACTGCAGTTCTTATAACAAGGTACCTGGACTTCTTGTTTCTTTACATCTCTTTGTTTTGGGTCAGGTTGATGGGATGAAATTATATATCTCTGGAAGTCAGTCCCTCATGAAGGATTTTACAGCTTGCTGTGGCATTACCTTGTGATTTGGAGAATAATTAGGAATAATTAGGAATAGCTTTGGTCTTCAGCCACCACTTACTATTGATGCTTCCTTATCTCAGTTGTGATAACAGACAATGTCTCCAGACATTGCCAAATATTTCTTGGATGGGAAAGGTAGAGGCACCTTTAACCAATAGGATCCCAGTAAAAGTATTCCAGTAAACAATAAATATCTTTGGCCAGATAGAAAATGCTCTTAGAAGGGGGCAACAGCTCTTCAGGTTGAGCTAGTTGTGATCATCCAGGCTGGATACCATTCCAGTGTTGGATTTTTTCCATGAATTTGTAGACAGAGAGACATATTTAGGCTAGGGGCCAAGCAGTGCTCACGACATCAGGGATTGGGGCCAGAGCAACAGCACAGCCAGTAGGGCATTTGCCTTGGCACACAGACTACCTAAATTCAATCCTCTGCATCCCATATGGTCCACTGAACACTGCCAGGAGTAATTCCTGAGAGCAGAGCCAGGAGTAACCCCTGAGCATTGCTGAGTGTGACACAAAAAGCCAAAAATAAAAACAAAGAAATCAGGGGTACCCCCAGCAATCTCCAGGGACTGTAGTGTTGGGGTCTCCAGGATTACACCTGCTGGTGCTCAGGGCCTCCAGGACTCAACAGCGAAGCTCTAGAGACCATGTGTGGGAACTAGAACCCAGCTCACACAGACTTGTGCCCCTAACCACTGTGGTATCTCCCAGCTCAAAAGACACATTTTTTAAAAAATGTAAGATCTCTCATTTTTTTTTTTGGGTCACACCCGGCAATGCTCAGGGGTTACTTTTGGCTCTGCACTCAGGAATTACTCCTGGCGGTGCTCAGGGGACCATATTGGGTGCCGGACGATTGAACCGGACCCGCAGAGGCTGGCCGCATGCAAGGCAAACGCCCTACCCGCTGAGCTATCGCTCCGCTCCCAGATATCTCAATTTTTAAATGGTGGAACTTTTCCTGAAATTCTCTACATAGCAAGAAAGATGTAGCTGGGCGTCGCGGGCGCCCCCCCGGCGCAAAAAAAAAAAAAAGGTATGCTGATGCAGTTGTACCTCCTTTCAGCCAACTCTGTTAAAGTTTATCACAAGTGCTTCCCCCCCCGGGTCAGAGCTGTAGTGCAGTGGATGTGGCATGTTTGCCTTGCATGTGACAGACCTGGGTTTGATTCCCAGAATTCCATGGGACCCCTAGCCCACCAGGAGTAATTGCTGAGGGCAGAGCCCAGAGTAACCCCTGAGCACCTCTGGGTATGGCAAAAAAAAATATGCAAAGAAAGATAAACATAAAATAAACATAAAAATGCTTTCTCTTCACTAAATGGAAACAAAAAGCCTTTGAAACTTGTTCAGTAATAATGGTAAGAAACAGAATGACTTACTCTAAGGGATAAGGAAAAGTGCAGATGAAATGGTTTCTGTCTACTCTGGCAAACCTTTCAAAGTAGCTTTAGGTTGTGTCCCGCCCCAGTCACCCCTTGTTTTCAATTTGCAGCCCCCTGGAGTTGTTACTCTGCTTTTCATGACCCCCATCTCTAAGGTGGGTGCTGTTGTGAGTGCCTAGAATACTTGGAGGTGTTGACATGTATTGATATCTTCTCTTTGGTGTAATAAAGCCCTGAATCTGCTTTGCTTTCAGACAGGATATCTGCAGAGCGCATGACAAATGTGACACGTTAGGTGAGTCTGCTCTGCATGGCCTTGACGACTATAGCAGTTTGTGCTGTATTTTTACTCAACGCCACAATTGCTTTTGAAGATAAATGCTTGCTTGTCTGTTTTTTGTTCTTCTAATAGGTCTTGCTGAACTAGGAACCATTTGTGATCCCTATAGAAGCTGTTCTATAAGTGAAGACAGTGGCTTGAGTACAGCTTTCACAATAGCCCATGAGTTGGGCCATGTGTAAGATTTGTCTGTATTTTTTTCTTTAATTTAGAGTTACATAAAATGGTTGATCAATGAATAGATATTGTTGTTTCTTGAATCAATATAGATAGTTTTCATGTAACAAAAAGCCAGGTATCCACTTGACATTTTTTTTGAGTTAAGTGGACACTTAGCAAATCATAGTAAAATTTGTATTTATTTGCTTATTTATTGATATTTTTCTTGAATCACTGTGAAGTAGATTATGATTGAGTTTCAGTCATAGAGTGTTCTAATACCCATTCCTCCACACGCGCACAGAATGAGAAACTGGGGAAATGTGCACTGGTGGGAAATTTATATTCTTGAAGAGTTAAATTGGAGAAATGACTGTCTTGAGGAACTTGAATAAATGCATCGTGTTCATCTGTAGCTCATTTGTGTCTTTGGTAAACCAAACTATGCAAAGGTTTCTTTCTATGTAAAGTCTGATATTCGCCTTTTCTTGGGTAATGGAGTCCCGGGCCTTTCCATTCCCTCCACTGAAATAAAGCATGTATCAACTTAGAGAACATCCCCTACTCAACATCTTTTGCTAAGTAGTTCCCTCTGCCATGGTTCTGGGTAACAATATATTCACAAATTTTGAATAGTTTGTCTCTGGGAACAGAGATCCCTTCCCCCAAAGTAAATAAAATAAAAATCTGAATTTCTAGTCAATTCACACTGTTTTGCCCCATGCTCAAGCCATAATTTATTACTAAAGAGCAAAAAGGACAAAAGTTAATTTCATAATAAACAGACCTTTAGTAGTAACTATAATTAGGAGATGGTTTATTCTCTGTATCTTTGTTCACAGTCTTTCTTGAAAGAGAAAAAAATTTTTTCTAAATATTTCTAAATATTTAAAAATATTTAGAAATACTATTTAATCAACTCAGTTTGAGTCTTTCTACCTTACAATTTTCATCTAAAAATTGAAGGACCATATATTTAAAAAAATACAAGAGGAGTAGATGGTATGACCTTTACAGGATTTTATCTACCTTATCTTTCTATATAAAACAGTCCTACATATATTTGATTCACTCATTTTCATGCATCAAGATGAGCTAGTGGAAGGAACTCTTCCCTGAATTCTAAATTAATCATATTTATTAATCTTGTCATTGGTAAAAGTCATAGATAGCCCTTCTAAGCTTTTTACCTGATGGATAATCACCTGAGGTGAGACGGTGTCCTGTGGGCCTGGGGTATGGATTAAGAGATGTTCTTCTTAGTGTTTATCCCTGTGTTTCTATGGCTAAGGCCAGCATGGCAGGTATGTGCTAAAGCTTCTGGATTTTCTGCAGACCTCAGGGAACTCTGGCACTGCACTGTAGTGTGAGTTTGGGCACACCTGTATTAAGAAGACTTTGTCCCGACCTTTTTGGAAGTCAGCATCAATCTGTTGGCACTAGCTTGAAATCAGACTATTTTCCAGCTTTGACTTGAATTGTCATCTATGTTTCCATATTCCGAGCCTTCTTTAATGGGCTTTTACTGGCAGCAAATTTACCTCCCTTGATAATGATAACCATTGTTGATTTTATTGGTTGTCAACATGACCCCCAAAGAAGACAATGCCCAGATTCATAGTGAGTCTCTTATTAGAAACTTTTCAACCTAGGGTTCAGCTCTTGGAGTTACTATTCACCACACTATCACAACCTACTAAATTCATAAATTGGACTTTAAATCTTCTGTATTGTAGCACTGACTACAGCATGTTCAGAGCCTCTGCAAGTCCAAAATGTGCACTTAAGCCAATTTTTTTCATGCATTAAAAGACGCTTTGTACTAAATTGGGTGAGAATTATGGTGGGTTTTTTCCTTTTATATGTCATCACTTCAGTTTTGTCCTACTCACCAGGATTTGTGGCCTTTCACATGAAGCAGTAGTTAATTTTTTCTGCTCTTAGGCTGATGCATGGTCCCTTGGTGCTTAGTGACATTCTTGCCCTTGTCTCCTTGGCCTAGTTTTAACATGCCTCATGATGACAACAATAAATGCAAAGAAGAAGGAGTAAAGAGTCCTCAGCATGTAATGGCTCCAACACTGAACTTCAACACCAACCCCTGGATGTGGTCAAAGTGTAGTCGAAAGTATATCACTGAATTTTTTAGAGTGAGTATTGAACTTGTGTTTAGCACAGACTTCGGTATGTCTGTAGTAACTTGTAGGAAAGAAAATATTGTGAGGCATTCTTTTTGACATGTTATTTTTGTATTCCTTGAAGGAGGAGTGAAACTCTCTGACATTCATCTATTAGATATCTTTGCCATATTTTAGAAGATAATAGGATGAGCTAGGAGAAGGGGGGAGTTGGGGTCTAAAGACCTATGGTAAATATTGCTTTATTCTTAGAAAAGTTGCAAAATCTCTTTAGATTTATCCACAAGAATGAATCTCCCTCAGATGTAGGGATCATGAATATGATTCTGCAATGAAATCTACATATATGTGTCATTTTCCTTGCAATTTTTTTTTGGTGGAGGGGTTGGAGGAGAGTTAGGACCTCACGCAACAGTACTCAGGGCTTTTTCGTGACTTTGTGCTCAGGAGTAGTTAAAGAGCCATATGCAGTGCTGGGGTTGAACAGAGGTTGTCTGTATGTAAAGAAGGAACCTAAGTCCCTGTATGCTCT
Source organism: Cryptotis parvus (assembly GCA_021461705.1). NCBI lineage: Eukaryota > Metazoa > Chordata > Mammalia > Eulipotyphla > Soricidae > Cryptotis > Cryptotis parvus. The sequence goes on from JAJIBD010002355.1 coordinate 82,555, forward strand.
CTGGCCCCAATTTGTCTTTTCCCTTCCTTCCTTCCTTCCTTCCTTCCTTCCTTCCTTCCTTCCTTCCTTCCTTCCTTCCTTCCTTCCTTCCTTCCTTCCTTCCTTCCTTCCTTCCTTCCTTCCTTCCTTCCTTCCTTCCTTCCTTCCTTCCTTCCTTCCTTCCTTCCTTCCTTCCTTCCTTCCTTCCTTCCTTCCTTCCTTCCTTCCTTCCTTCCTTCCTTCCTTCCTTCCTTCCTTCCTTCCTTCCTTCCTTCCTTCCTCCTTCTCCCTCCCTCCCTTCTCTTCTTTCTTCTTTCTTTCTTTCTTTCTTTCTTTCTTTCTTTCTTTCTTTCTTTCTTTCTTTCTTTCTTTCTTTCTTTCTTTCTTTCTTTCTTTCTTTCTTTCTTTCTTTCTTTCTTTCTTTCTTTCTTTCTTTCTTTCTTTTTTTTTCTTTCCTTCCTTCCTTCCTTCCTTCCTTCCTTCCTTCCTTCCTTCCTTCCTTCCTTCCTTCTTCCTTCCTTCCTTTCTTCCTTCCTTCCTTCCCTTCCTTCCTTCCTTTCTTTCTTTCTTTCTTTCTTTCCATACTCAGCAGTGCTGAAGGCTTACTCCTGACTCTGTACTCAGGTATCACTCCTGGGAGAGTTTGGGGGACCATATGTTGTACCAGGGATTGAACGTAGGTCTCATGCAAGGTGAGAGCTCTACCCCTATATTATCTCTTCAGCTTTCACTTTACCTTTTTAAATTCTTGCTTCAAAAGTATAGGTTAGGTTAATGGGATGATCTGTAAGCAGGTACCATGGGTGGATAGAAATTGGCAGTGAACCAGGTTGAGCCTTGTGAACTGAGATTACTGTTTCCTTTTTACTCTTCTCTGTCCTTCTCTCCCCTCTGACTCCTCCTACCTTTATCCTTCTCACTCGCTCATCATCTCTTTCTCTCTCTTTTCTTTTCTTGCTTTGTTTTTTTTTTTTTGTGGCAGGGGTCACATCTGGAAGTGCTCAGGGATTACTTCCGGCAGTATTCAGGAGACCATAGAGGGTGCTGGGGATCAAACCCGGGTCCGCTGTATACAAGGCAAATGTCCTCCCCACTGTACTATCTCTCCGGTCCTCTTGCTTTATTTTTAAGATTCCTGCCAAGCTGCTCAAAAATTCGGTTTTATTATACGATATTCCTATGGCACAGTTGTTTTGCTCTTCTATCACAGATCTGTGAAAGGTTAAGTCGTTGTTCCAAGGTCTCTTGGTGTATATTCCATCAACCACACAGAAGAGGGGTTTTATTCCTCGGAACTCAGGGTATACATTTTCCAGAGATGTATTTACAAAGAAGTAAAAGATTAAAGGGTTTCTGTTTTTCTTTTGTCTTTTCATTTATTTCTTTGTCTATCTATCTATTTATTCATCTATCTATCTATCTATCTATCTTTTTCCCCCTGTCTGTCTGTCTGTCTGTCTGTCTGTCTGTCTGTCTGTCTGTCTATTTAGCCTTTGGGGGTACACCTACCTGGAAATGATCAATGGTTCCTCCTGGTTCTGCACTTAGGAATTAATCCTGGCAATGCTCAGAGGACCATATAGGATGCCGGGATTGAACTGGGTCAGCTGCTTGAAAGGCAAACGCCCTCCCCCACTGCACTATCTTCTTGGCCCTATTTATTTATTTTTGTTTTGGGGCATACCTGGATATGCCTAGGACTTATTTCTGGCTCTATGCTCAGATCTTACTCCTGGTGGGCTCAGAGGACCCAAAGTGGTACCAGGGATTGAACCCAGGTAAGCTGTGTACAAGGCAAGCAACCTATCCCTGGAGTATCTCTCCAGCCCCTGTGTATTTTCTTTTCACCTGGATAGTCTCAGGTACTTTTTGCCAATCATTGATATCCTTACTCAGCTTTTCAGAAAACATTCACTAAACATCTGTTCTTCTTGCTCCTAAGAAGCTTCCAATCTGTTGGAGAATGTAGCAAAAATAAGCATAAAATTGCCTCCATGTATGATAAATTCTGGACTAGATCTATATTTCCTGCTTTCGTGAGTGAATCTACAAACAAGGATATATCAATACCAAAAAAAAAAGAAAAAAACAATGAAACTTCATCTTCTTGACTTAACGTTGAATAAAATTAATAAAACAAATGTGAAAGGGAACCTCTTTAATTAATGAAACAAATATAAAAAGGAATTTTATATTTGTTTAAAATGTCATTAAAATGGTGGAGTGGCCTTCATTTTCATGGGGAGCCTTTGATAACGCTTTGCCATATACTGCTCTCAACCCGTCGTTCTCTGTTTTCCATAGCACTGGTTATGGCGAGTGTTTGCTTAATGAACCTGAGTCCAGACCCTACGTGTTACCTCCCCAACTCCCAGGACTTCTTTATAGTGTGAACAAGCAATGTGAATTGATATTTGGACCAGGATCTCAGGTGTGCCCATATATGGTAAGTGTTTCTATCCTCAAATGCTGTTTCTAGTCTTCCTTTGATTTTCTAGTTTTTCATTGACTCTCACTCTGCTATATAAAAACTTTCATGGGAAGGTTGAGAATGGTCTGAATGTGATGAATTACAATATTAGTGTTGATGACAGTGATAAATAGTAATAATGTTAAATGTTAGAGGGGACTTTGCCTATACTGTAGTTCACTCTCTCAATGGACTGAAAGGGAAACACATTTGTCATCTTCATTTTTATAGCTGGGAAAGTGAGCTCAGAGAAGGCAAGATTCTAGAGAAGGTGATGGTAGAGTTTAGTCTTCTTGTCTTTTTCATCCCATGGGTCAATCCAGGTGACCCTTTCCTAAAGAGACTCTATCAGAAAAATTACTGTTATTCATGAGACATATTTGCTTCCCCTGTTTTAACTATTCCAGTCTGTGTCCTGTAACATATTATTTCTCAAAATCTGTGTAGCCGTGTTCCCTTTCCAACCTTGTTTTTTCCTAAGACCCTGCACCCCAACACAACCAGTAGGTCCCCTAGTTTGGGCGTCCACTAATGCTATTTTCTCCTGTGATGTTCCCAGAATATCCTTGGTGCCGGGGGTTTATATAACCAGCAGTTGATAAATGCTTCTGTTTGAGTGTTTAGGCTTATAAAAGTTATTTTAGAATACATCCTCAATTGTAGAAGGAGGAAAAAGCCACAAAAAGAACTCAAGTTGTTTGAGACATTTTCTATTGACAAATATTGTCAATTTCTATTGACAAATATTGACAAAGATATTAACTCTTCCAAAGCTTTCTAATGGGAGCCTGTTTTATTTTCATAACCAGGGGAGAAATATTTTATAAAGTATTCAATATTTAGGATTAAAATACTTCAACTGTATTTTATGATTAATTATATCAAGTAGAGATAAATCTACAAAAGAACTAGTGGGGGTAAGAAGTTGCAAAATATATCAGAATTTGTAGTGGTGCTGAACATTCTTACTTGTTTAAAGCTAAAATGTTGTATATTATTAGTAGATGGTTCTACATTTACGATAAAAACTATGGCCTGATAAAAACGGTGAAAGCCTTTTAGTCCAGTGGTCCTTCTGAGGAGAAAGAAAAGAGACTGGAAGCCCAAAGAAACACAAAATTCTTTCAGCTGTGCCCGCTAACTCTCCCTCTCTAGTTCAGTGGTGCATATATGGGCGTTTATTGTATGATTTTCTGAAATCCTTACATATCTGAAATGTTTCACAATTTTGTTCCTTCCTTCCTCTGTCAACCCTGGAAAGCCCTAGAATTGAGTCATATTATAACGATACAATAGGAAAAACAGTTATTTTGATATCAAGCTAAAACTAAACTCTATCACAGCTAATCACAACATAGCCCAAAAAGCATAATTGCTAATCAAAGTTCATCACAAACTTACTCAAATCATATAACTTTACTGTGGTCATAAGGTGCTTCTTAGTCTTCTGAGCCTCTATATCTTCATCTGGAATGTAGAGAGATATTACCAAGGACCAGATTACACCATGTGTATTTCAGATGCATCTGTCTCCTTTAATACCATTTCAAGTCCTGCCTGACATAGAAATGTATGCTCTCTACAGTCCTCAGAATATATTTATAGTTTTTTGTCTTATATTTTTTTTTTTGATAAGTGAGGAGCAAAGACCCCTCTCTAACACCCTCTATATCACTGGCACAACAACATAATTTGAAGGAAGTCATTACCTGGTTGCTTTTTCTAATCACACTGTGACTGAATTTTCATTCTATTGAATTGAACAGATGCAGTGTAGACGACTGTGGTGCAACAACGTGGATGGAGCTCTTAAAGGCTGCAGGACTCAGCACACACCCTGGGCAGATGGGACAGAGTGTGAGCCTGGAAAGGCAAGTAATGTCCTATCAGTTCTTCTGTGTGGGTCTAGAAATAGGCAAGATTTTGACTGAAGGCTCAGTCACCATTGTTTCGGACGTGAGAAAATGCAGTATGTTTAGGATGTAAGAAAACGTGCATATTGGTTTAGGACATCAGAAAACCTGTATGTTGTGGGAGCTTCGGGTAGATAGAGAGATAGGGGGAGGTAGCCTATCCCAACTCTGTCAAAGCCAGGATATTTCAGTAAAAAAAAATAGCAGTTTTAGTATGCATAATACTTTTCTAATACGGGATGTTAAACTTTGCTATTGAAAATCATGAAAACTTATTTTATCATGTAATGTAACCTATGTCACTCTAGCTGAAAACTTGCTTTGTTGGCTTGAATTAGCCTATCAACACATTTCTTAAAATAGGGGCGGAGCCGGAGCGATAGTCTAGTGGGTAGGTTGTTTATCTTGCACTCGGGCGACCATATGGGATGCCCAGTTGGATCCCCGGCATCCCATATGGTCCCCCGAGTACCGCCAGGAGTAATTCCTGAGTGCAGAGCCAGGAGTAACCTCTGAGCATCGCCGAAGTGTGACCCAAAAAGCACAAAAAATAAATAAATAAACAAACAAAATAAATAAATAAATAAATAAATAAATAAATAAATAAATAAATAAATAAATAAATAAATAAAGTGTTGGATCACAGTAAAATTACTGGTCTTTCTTTGTGGTTCTTGGTCAATTGCATTCACCTCATTGGGTCTATTCCCGAAAGTATGTTATTGCCAAAAAAATTACACAAAAAATTCTCAATAGTGTGAAGTGACTTTCAATAAGTGTAATTGTCATAAATGAACTACCAAATTCAAATTAAATTCAATCCCAGACAAGCCTGGAACACAGACAAGAAAATCTTGGGCAGATATCTGTTGCAGAACTTTTCCCCTTGTTTTCTGCTTTTGTAACAGAAATCTAAGATAAGCAATTAAATGGTAATTTTATACCTGAGGAATGGAAAAAAGTTGGGAGAGGTTTTGGAAGACTCTCCCCTTGTATTTAGCAAGACAAAGATACTTCAGAGCATTCCAAGGGGCATACTTGCTATAGAGAAGCAACTATGCAGAGAAAATGATAGGTACGTTTTTAGCTGTTTTAGTAAAGTGGCCAAGTCTAACAGCTTTTTTAAAGATGTGGGTAAATGAGTGTTTATTATCCTGAAGATTATTTATACATTTTACAAATGCCAAAGATAGTGGACATGTAGACTTAGAAATGCTTTGTATTTTGTTTTGTTTCCACAGAATTGGCAGCAATACACCTTTTTCCTAGGAAAATTTTATTTCCTTTGCTACTAGCGTATTTTTCCCTTTCTCTTCTTTTTGGCTTGCTCCCTCAGCATGGATCTGTCTGGGGCTGCTGACACAACGTTATTTTGATAAGTGGCTCACTAATGTCTCTTTATTTTCTCCATTCTCTTATTTATTCCATTAACATTTTCATTTTAACCTTGTTTGCAATTCTGAGGTTTGATTTTGTTTTAAGTCTTATTGGAGCAAAATCGACCCTCAACTTCAAAATCTTTAAAGAGATGGCATTATTGTAAAATGTCAGTTAAATGCTTTGGGACATTACTAGAGAAAAACAACTGCATTTTGGCTCAGATATTAGCAGTCACTTAATGCTTTTTTAATTATGTGATAGATATGCTGGATTATAATTATTATTTGCCAAATTTGCTTGGTTAAAATAGATTGTCTTGGTACATATTTGTCAAAAAACTCCAATTTGCATCTGCCTTTCTTTCAGACCTTTCCCCTGTTATTTTATGATCTTCTCCTTATGATCCTATTTGATCCTGTTAGCAAGAAATTCATAGAATTATAGGAATTTCCCTTATTTTGTATAATTTATAAAATACATTTCTGTCAGCCTGATTTAAAGGCCAATTTTGGGCATCAGTTAGGACCACAATTGTATCTTAATTAGAAATTTGGTTTGGGTCAGATTCAATTATAGTAATATAAGAAAACTGGCTTCTTTTCTGAAAATACAAAAATTAGGCCAGAAGTTGGCAGGTTATGAAACTATTATGGTAGCTTACAAAATCATGAGAGACTCACAGTTCTAATTTCTTGCTGTTTTACTGACATATGGAAATAGATTCATCCTCAAAATCACAAAATAGCTGCTTTGGTTCCAGCCATTTATACTTCTTAAAAGTGTAAATAGGCAGAATGAAGCTAAAGGGCAAGGAACAAAGAGGGATGGGAATCTTCCCAAAAATTTTATTCTGAATTCTACTGACTTCTCTTTGGCCACTTCTGTCTATACGGGGGTCTCAGGAAACATAGATTCTGTTACCAGGATGAAGGAAATAACAAATTTTTAGTTTTTATTTAGATTGGTCGCATTTTCTCACAAGAGGCAGTATGTTTTACTGTGGAGAGTATCCCCTTGAGTTTGATGGTCTGATTTTTTGGTCTCGGCTCTCTCCCAGACAAATGTTTTACATCCAGCTCTCTGTTAATCTAGAGGGGTTTTTTTTTTTGGTCTGTAGAAATGAGGGCAGTAACACATATTTTATGGAGTGTAGTGAAGAATAAGTAAACTGATATAGATTGGTAGTGCTTAGAACTGACAAATATTAAGTGCTGGGTAATATTTTCCATGATCATTGCAAATCTTCAATTTAGACTCCTTCATGCTCAGGCATGTACTAGATGTGTTAGCTACAGTTTCTAATGTTAATTTCAAGACAGCTTTGACAGGTAAGTCCCCATTGTTAGTTGTGGAAGCAGAGTTTGGTGACTCAACCACAATCATAGTGTTTGTGGATGAGTCACCAGTCACAGCCAGATGACCTGTGAGACCCAGCCTGGGAGCTCCTAATCTCAAGTGTATAGTGTGTACTTTGTGATGTTAGTCCGACTTGAGATTGCTTAAGGGAAAATACATACTAGGTTTTGCTTCACCTAGTATGAAAATGAAAAGTTGAAAAACTCATTTATTTTATACCTTTTATTTTAATACAGAAAAGTAATGTTTTACATTCTTGAAACAAAATCAAATTCTTTTTCTTTTCACTACTTTAGTATGGCTAGAATTTTTTGGTCATTGTTTTGGGGACTCAGCCAGGCATGCTCAGGTATTACTCCTGGCTATACACTAAAAAATTAGTTCTGAGGCTGGAGCAATGGCACAGCAGGGAGGGTGTTTGCCTTGTACATGGCCCACCCTGGTTCAATCTCTGTCATTCCATATGTTCCCCCCTGAGCACCGCCAGGAGTAATTCCTGAGTGCAAGCCAGGAGTAACCTCTGAGCATTGCCAGGTGTGACCCAAAAAAGCAAAAAAAAAAAAAAAAATAGTCCTGGCAGTGATCAGGGGACCACAGATGATGTCAGGGGAATGAATTTGGGTTGGCCACATGCAATACAAATACCCAACCTGCTGTACTATCTCTCCAGTCCCGGGACTAGAATTTTTTTAAATTAAGTGTGACTCACATTACATTTGTATTGTATAGTAGTGCTCTAGCTTCTTAAACTGTGCTTCATGACTCCATACATATTTTTAATGTTTTTTTTAATCACACCCAGTGGCGCTTAGGAGTTACTCCTGGCTCTTCGATCAGTTTTTACTGCTGGTGGTGCTCGGGGACCATATGGGATGCCGGGTATCAAATCTGGGTCAGCCGTGCGCAAGGCAAATGCCCTACCTGCTGAACTATCTCTTCGGACCCAATATTTTTTTTTAATGTTTTAAAATAAATTTCTTTGTATTATTCAGTAATATGCCCATTTAATATAATGATGTGCCCATTTAACTAGAAAAAGTTTAAGGTACCCTACCCTACACCAAGTTGCTTCTCTGTTCTTTGATTTGATTGATAGGCATGTATATCTCAAAACATATCTGTGATGGCTATAAAGGCAAAAGCAAAATAAATTTAGCGGGCTAGTGATTGTAGCTCAGGTAAGGTGTTTGCTTTGCTGGGTTCAGTCCCCAGCACCATATATGGTGCCTTGAGCCCTGCTTGGAGTGATTCCCTGAGCACAGAGCTAGAAATAAGCCCTTGAGCACTGCCAGGTGTGGCCCCAAAACAATGAGTTCAGGGAGAGATGAGATCACCGGCTCCCAGCCATGTTTTCTGGGTATGGAGTTGGCCTGGATTCTTTGGAAGCAGAACTTTTTTAAAGCCTTAGCCAGACAGCAGAGGGAAAGAGGATGCATACGCAGATTCAGTGTCTAAGAGGATCCACGGCAGAGCCTGGCAAGCTACCCATGGTGTATTAGATATGCCCAAAACAGTAACAATAATGGACCTCATTCTCAACGAATGGAGATGTTACTGGCGTCCGCTGGAGCAAATCCATGAACAACAGGAAGACAAGTGACAAGTGACAAGACAAGTCTAAGAGGATAATTACATGAGACAAGGCTGCAGAATCAAGAAAGTTTCAGTGCACACTTGGAGATAGCATTGAAGAATTTGTTCGGCAAAGCGTATCGTGGGCACCAGCATTTCCAACCTTCACCTGGCATTTGTCTACCTTCCCCACTCCGTCCTCCACACCTACCTTCCCCACACCTTCCTCTCTCCAGACTTGCCTCCTCCCTGGAGATAAATCAGAGTGGCCCAGTGTCAGGGAGTCGCTGGGGTCCCCAACAATACCAGGAAGCGAGTTCCCTTCTACCTTGAAACTGGCGGGGAATGGATGAAAACTCAGAACTGTGGCGCAGTTTTATTTTTATCTATCTATCTATCTATCTATCTATCTATCTATCTATCTATCTATCTATCTATCTATCTATCTCTCTATCTCTCTCTCTATCTATCTATCTATCTATCTATCTATCTATCTATCTATCTATCTATCTATCTATCTATCTATTTTTTGCTTTTTTGGGTCGCACCCGACAATACTCAGGGGTTTCTCCTGGCTCTGCACTAAGGAACCACTCCTAGCGGTGCTTGGGGACCATATGGGATGCCGGGGATCGAACCCGGGTCGGCACAGGCTGGCCACAAGGCAAATGCAAGGGCCTACCCGCTGGGCTATCCCTCCGGACCGCAGCGCAGCAGCAGCGCAGTTTTAAAAAGAGCGTTACTATCACAGGTTCAGATATACAATCCAGGAGCAAGGAAAACTTCCAGACTCTGGGTTCCCAGCTAGACCCCAGCTACGTGTAGACCAAGATGACTGCCACCACGTGTTGAGGGCCAACAGAAAATGGAGAGGATGGACAGACAGGGAAGCTGAAATGCATAAAAGCTTCTCTCTTCTAGCAGCTTATTTTATAGATAGAAATCTGCCAAAACTTCCCAGCCCGGCCCATTGTGGGCGGGGCTATCTAGAGATGAAAACAGGTAAATAGCTCTATTGAAATGCAGCCCTTCAGGTGGCCTTCTGGCATTTACTAGCACCCAGAGCTGATGCAAAGCCTCCCTAGCAGAACTGGGAGGGGCTGCAAGCTAAGTGCAGCTGGAAGTTAAGTAAGGCGTCCCCCAACAGCCCAGCAACCCACCAGCTCTGCTTCAGAGATCTGAGCAAGCGATGGGGCGTCACCCTCCTGTCGCCACTGCTGCCCCTCTGCCTTTGTCCACCACTCAATGACCTCGGCTTTGTGTCACAGCCTCACACCCCAACAATGGCAGAGGGCTCAAATGGGTTTCTCCACCCCCTGGTCCCACTGAGGAGTTTTATTTGGTTGGGATTTGTTTTAAAGGACACAGCCTGCTTCCTGAGCCAGGCTGTAGAATCTGAAACCTTTAGTAACACAAAGAAATAAATAAATAAAGTTTAGGGCTCCCTGTATCGTGTCCACCTTGCTTTAGTCTCATCCTATGTGATTTGGTGGCCTGGTTTTGTAGAAATCAGGTAACTTACTTTTTTTTTCTCTCATTGAATCACATTTGGGTCTTTAAATACGTGGGGAGCTATAAAACATCATATTTTATCAAACTCACAACATCTCTAGGCCTTGTTAGTGAAGATTCACTATGTAACTCCAATAACTCACTTTGGTTCTAGCTACAAATGGTTTGTCTGTTTCCACTCATCTTCCAAGTAACTGAGTGCGCCAAAGCTGTCATTTGGCATTACCTGACAGCTGGAGTCAAGCATTCATTGGTCAATTTTACACACAATCTGTAAATGAAGACACAGCTGTCATCAATAAGCACAAGATTAAGATTCTGACAGTTTCCTTGATTCACATTGATTGTGAAATTGCAGTATTTACCTCAGAGCCTGGCAACAAGTGAATGTGTGATGTATTTTTTGGATAATGGGGCTTATAGTGTCTCAAGAACTGAGCTCTCATTCTTATTCCCTTTTTCAACACAGCACTGCAAGTTTGGATCTTGTGTTCCCAAAGAACCAGAAGTCCCTATGGTTGATGGATCCTGGGGAAGTTGGAGTAATTTTGGAATTTGCTCAAGAACGTGTGGAGGAGGCATCAAAACAGCTGTGCGAGAGTGCAACAGACCAGAGTAAGTCCTAGAATTTGTTGCTATCATTATTTGGCTAGCAGGAATGCTGTACTAATACTCTTACTATTGTTCATCTGTAGTAATTTTGGACTTATTTATTTAATTGGAGGCAGATAAAGATCTCTTTCCACATTAAAGAACTAATAGACATTCAGGACAGTCTAGACCAGGGGTACCCACGTTTCTTGCCTAAGCACTTTCTCTCTGTATTATTATTATTATTGTTATTATTATTGTCATTATTATTATTATTATTATTTTTATTTTCCTCATTGACACCTTACTGTAAAGTTCCATCTGTGGGACTGGAGTGACAGCACAGTGGAGATGGTATTTGCCTTGCATCACAGTGGAGAGGGTATTTGCTTTGCATGCAGCCATCCTAGGTTCGATTCCCAGCATCCCATATGGTTTGCCAAACATCTCCAGAAGTGATTCCTAGTGCAGAGACAGGAGTAACCCCTGAGCATTTCTGGATGTGACCCAAAAAGCAAAAATAGTTTTGTCTGCAAAAGAGTGGATGCTTTTGAATAGGTTAATCCCTTTCCCAATTTTGATAGGTGTAACTCTGCCTCCTGGGCTTAGAATAGTATACTAATAATTAAGTCTATTTAGTAAACAGTTTTTCGTGAGGTAAAAATAAATTGGACATTTCTCTCCAATTTGTAATCATACCCTGTCCAGTTATCTACTTCAGTGCTTTGAAAGGCACACAGTCTCTCAAAACTGCATTAACAGATGGTAAGGAACCTTGGAGTCCCCAGTCAGGATTTATTTCCAAATTCTTCTAATTGTTGAATGGATAGGACATGTAAAGACCCCACCACCACCTGACATTTGCAGATCGGGAGTATCTGGCTTTGGGGATAATTCTAACTATGTGATCATAACTGTCTTTACCTACCTAACCTTATTAAGATTTACATATCCAAATAAAGCATCTCTCTTGGTAGACACATGTTTATTGAGAAGGCTAATTACAAATAGACTAAATGATCACTATTTTCAATTACCAGGTGTGACATCAATTTTACATGGCTCAGGGCCAGAGTGATAATGCAGTGGGTAGGGCCTTTGCTTTGCACGTGGCCGACCTGGGTTCAATTCCTGGCATCCCAAATGGTCCCCTGAGCACTTCCAGGAGTAATTCCTGAGTGCACAGCAGCAATAACCCCTGAGCACCTCCGGTGTGACCCAAAGAAAATAAATAAATAAATAAATAAATAAATAAATAAATAAATAAATAAATAGATAGATAGATAAATAAACAAAAATAAAAAATTGTGTGAATCTAAGATGTATTAAGTATGAAAAATTAGAAAGTGACACATGGTATTATTGCCATTGAGCCTATTTAGATCAGAGTGTCCAAGAAGACTTTCCAGATTAGGAAGAGTTTCAGATGTATAATCCATTTGTTTGTTTGTTTTGGCCTCCCCCAGCAGCATGTTCTGGAAGCCATGTGGTTCTGGGGAACACACTCAGGCCCCCTTTGCAGGCCAGACATGCACTCCAGGCTTTTGAACAGCTCCTGGGCCCCAACAACTTTTAAGAGCCATCTGCTTTGGGATTATGTACTATTATTTCACCCAAAGGTTTTAAGTTATTTTTTTTACAGCCTACAGAAAAGTTTATAGACTTAATTGTAGAGAGAAATAATCTGGTAAAGTAGCAAAGCGGGTGTTATAATGTCATCAGGCTGCTTTTGCAGAATGGTGGAGGCTCACTTACCTAATCGTTGTTCACAGGTAGGCAAAGAGCTAGTGTTGACTAAGCTTTCACATTATTTTAATTAGAAAACTCTGAATGGGGGGGAAAGCCAAAGGAACAGAGAGAATGCTGTAACTATACTAGGGTGTAAACCCTATTTGATATACTCTGCAATACAAAGCACAAATGATAATCAATTAATTACATCCTTTTCCATTTTCTGACATTGATTCATTGTTTGATTACAGACCTGGGTGCTGGAACAGGAACTCACACGTGTAAGGCATATGCTCTACCATTGAGCCAGATTCTGGGAACATTTGTTTTATGCTCACATGATATTTGTCTCTGCTGGGATATGGAACATGGCTTAAGTGGTACAGCATGTGGAAGTGAAGGCCCTAGGTTCAGTTTCCCAGGACCTCAAAGCTTCCCCATGCACGGCAGCCTCTAAGCACTGCCAAGAGTGTACCCCACAATTAACAGCATGAACAGTAATAACAAATATTAGTTTCCCTATTAACTAAATAATTAAGGCATAGTTTCTGATCTCTAAACCTAGCAATGGCACTATAAGTATAAATATTAGACTTTCTCTAAAGCCTGTATTATTATGATGATAGTGTGAATATATCACATGATTTTTTAAAAATTCTGGCCAAGGCCCATATGATACAAAATATTCTTTCATCATGTATGTATTCTATACAAGAAATAACCAGTGAAAACTATTTGATACCTATTATATCAGGCTTTTGAAAAAGAGAATAGAATTTGGAAATATGACTCTCTGCCCGGCATGCATGAAGCCCTGAGTTCTATCCCCAAGACCAAAAGCTTTCCCTTACCCACAATACCTCAGTAAGGAGCTCTGGTGGCCCCTAGCATTACTGGGTTCCAAGTATGACATAGCTGGGTTTTGCGCCTAAGAGTCAGACCTGAATTGCTCTGGTAAAGTTTACTGGAAGTGACTCCCGTTCTGCAAACATTCCTTGGTGTGGCCCCTGTAAAAATAGAATCATAGATATAGTATAGGCACTAAGTATTATATAACATAAGGATTAAACAATAGTGTTTTACGCCTTGCTTTTTTAAAAACTAGTCATATATCCTAGACGTTATATATATATATATATATATATATATATATATATATATATATATATATATACATATATATATTTTATTTTTTTCTTTTTGGGTCACACCTGGCAATACTCAGGGGTTTCTCCTGGCTCTGCACTCAGGAATTACTCCTGGCGATGCCTCGAGGGGACCATATGGGATGCTGGGGATCGAACCCAGGCCGGCATGAGCCGGCTGCATGCAAGACAAACACCCTACCCACTGGACTATTGCTCCGCCACGACGTTCTATATTATTGAAGATTCATAATATAACATTTTAATCCAGCAGAAAATAATTTTTTAAACCCTAACTAACATTTGGTGACTCTATGGAACCATATTGTTATCATTAAGTCTTACTATCATAAGCCTTTAACTATTATGAAGAATATGCATGTAGAATTTTTTGGCTGAAGAATATTCCATTGAATAGAAGTATTTGCTTTGTGTTTGGGTTTTTTTTTTCTAAGTCTTAGAGCAATTCTAGAAGCGATGTGGAAAGTGGAGAAAGATAAATCACTCCATAATTGGAATGGGCCAGACAAAGAAAATCAGCCAGTGTAAAGCTCTCAGCAGGAAGGGATCTGGAGCTTCAAAGTGAAGCAGAGAGAGAGCCTCACATTCAGAAGCCAGGAGATGGTCATTAAAGACTTCAATTAGAGGTCCTTGTCCTCGCTGTTTGCTGTGGGAGGGTTTGAAATAATACAACCCACCTCATTGACTGTCAGCACTGACATCATTTCATTAAAACTCCTCTGCATTATTTGCACTTTGGGATGCCCTCAGTTAACGCAGGAAGGAGACTGCCCCTGGAAACACAGGTTACAATGGGGAGCCCATGGAATAGGGAAAGGGATGCAGAGAGAGTGGAGAATAGACCTGAGTTTCTGCTGCACTCCTAGGAGCTTTTTCACCGGAATTCACACAGCGGATGGTTCATTATGTAGAATACACGAGTGGTTGCTGTCGTGATTTTCAAGACTGTTTGATGGAATAGCCAGCCCCCTCACCGTTTCTCTGTATGAGAGTCCCTCCCAGTGTAATGTGAATTGTATATATAATCCAAGGCATGTCTTTTAATTAGGCACAAGTTTATTTTTTTACAGTATTCATATGATTTAACTATTTTATTTAGCATCCATATATTATGGTATATTTTAATTTTTTCACTTGAAAATATAAAAGCTAAAAATAAGAGACCTACTATGTGTATGAGCATATGTTGCTCCCAATGATCAGACTGTAAAACTCTGTCCTTGGTTGTTAGCTGGGAGAGAGTGCTACAGATTTGCTGTCATGAAACTATAACTCTAATATCTGTTTAGTCTTTAAAGGCTTCATTACTTTTAAAAATCCATTTTGACCCATGTCTTATAGGCAAAAAAATGAGTATAATTCCTGGTTTGTTAGGAAAATTTGTATAATTTGTCATGAACAAGTTATTAATCATTGCTCTTTTTATTCTCAAATATTCTTTGTTGGACAATTATTTTTATGATCAACCAATCTATAACCAACATGAGAGTAAGTGGTAAAATCGTAAAACCACCCCACAAAAAACTTGGGAGTATTAAAACAAGTCTATGAGTTGGCACTCAAAGATGCATTATCAGGCCATTCAACCTTGTATTTGTTATTTTGTACCAAATTTGACACTGAGCTTCTTAGTGACTGGAACTAAATGGTCTATTGAGTAGTCGTACTTCATAGAAACCAAAAAACATACCAACTCTGTGGGAAAGGAATACAATTCTTTCTCCAATGCCTTTATTTTCTCTATAAATAAAGAAACAAGTTGAAATTTAAAAAAATAAATCCTTATATTTGAAGGGGAAAAGAACGTATAGTTCCAAATCAGACTTTCACTTATAAACTACTATGAAATCTTACATAAAAGAGACCAGACATCTTTTTAGCTCAGAGAACTAGTCTCTTGTTTGACCTTCAAGAATTACAGCACAAAAAAAGGTTTCAGTTTCCATATAGAGAGACCTGTCTTAAGATAAGACATGGGGAGAATCCAGATGGAGCACTTTCGGCTAGGGAGTATCAGTCTGTCAGCCACACAGCTCGCATAATTGGCTCATCACCTTGCCAGGTTACTACCTAAGCAGCCTGAACCAAGTTCAAAAGGAACAAGGCCGCTACTGCCTTCCTCAGAGGGGGCGGGATGCAGTCAGCAAGAGCACCTCACCAAGTTGGCCCCATGCACAACTCAGCAGGAAGCCATCTTTATCCTAGAAGGGTACAAAAGTAATATTTTCTACTGGAAATCTCCATCCCAACTATTTAACAGCACTGAGGGAGTGAAAAACATACAGACAATAGGTCAAGGGTATGACTCTGTTCTAATGCAGATTTATTTATGAACACTGGAATTAAAATTTCCACTGAGTCTTATGTGTGAAGTTGTTTGTTTTATAAAATTATTTCAAAGTGTAAAACTATTTCTACCTCCATGGCCCTTTTAATTTTTATTTATTTATTTTGCTTTTGGGTCACACCCAGCTATTCTCAGGGGTTCCTCCTGGCTCTGCATCTGAAGATGCTCGGAGGACCATTTGGGGATGCCAGGGATTCAACCCCAATCGACCATGTACAAAGCAAACGCCCTACCTGCTGAATTATTGCTCCGGTCCATGGCCCTTTTTAAAAATATGCCATCTACCAGATTTGATTCCAGGGCTGTAGTTTTTAGACCCCCTGTAATAGATAAGCATTGGCTATGTGGCAGGTCTTGTTCAAATGCTCTAAATATATTCTACTCAGTTCTCCTCAGTCATCCCGTGACATAGAAATTAGCATCATCTCCTTTGTTCACAGAGGCAGACAGAGCCTTAGAGAGATTATGCAATTTGCCTAAAATTGCACTGCTATTAAGAGACAGTTCTGGGATTCAAACCTTGTTTTCAAAGTCCATATCTGTAACTCTCAGCAAAATTACCCCCGTTATAGGTTTGGAGAGTTAGCACAACTCACTGAGTGTGTTTTGCCTTCAGAAGGCTGGGGTTCTCTCCCTGTTTGCTGCAGTAGCCACCAGAACCTCCAGGAATGACCCCCAGCTCTGAGCTGGAAGAAGCCCCCAAGCACCTTCAAATATGACCCTCAAGAGATAAAAAATTACTCTTATCAAGTACTTTCTGTGTATTATTTATTAAAAGTCACTTAGAAAAATTAATCCCTAAGTGCCATTTGCCTTTTTGGTAGTCATCCAGGTAAGTAAAGATGTTGCTGTCTGAAGGGAATGAATTGTCTGCAGCCCAAAGAATTGATTGATTATTGCATAGGATAAATGTCAAGTCAGTTAAGAGTTGTTGTAATAGAAACAAAAGGTAAAAAATCTATTTTCTTTCAGAGTTAAAGGAAATGAATTACTTCTAAGCAGTGAATAAATCATCATCCACTTTAGTTAGGTCTTTTTTTACTGTATAGGGTGTTTATTTTTTTTTTTTTTAACTTTAACCACCGTTAACATATTCTCAGCTTGGGGTTTCCTTCCCGCACCCCCCCCCTCGCCACCCCCTCCCCATCCCCTCCCCTCCCACATCCGTAAAGCGGTTCTTTATCTCCCTCTCCTCTCCCTCTCTCCTCCTCCTCCCACACTGGTTCATCACTAAGCCTCTTTGTATTTTTTCCCTCAGTTCTTGTTAGCATCAGAACTTTGAATTTATTCACTCTGTTCCTTTCTCTATCTAAACCAACCCTGACTCCCCCTTTTCCCTTTAAGATCACCTAGTATATTTATGCCTGCAAATAATGCAGTCATTCTATTCTCTCCCTTTCCTTCTGACTAATTTCACTCAATGATTCTTTCCATATCCATCCATTTAGCAAAATTTCATAACTTCATTTTTTTGACGCTTTCCATCGTGTTTACCACAGTTTCTTTATCCTCATCAGTTCTCGATACTGGTTGTTTCCAGGTTTTGGCTTGTGAACATGCTGCTATGAAAATAAAGTCGGATTTTTTCCGCTTTTGGCTTCCAGGGTATATTCCCAGGAGCGGTATGGCTGGGTCAAAGTATTTTTTTTTTGGGGGCATACCCACCTGACTCTTGTCTCTGTATACTGGGGGAATCACTCCTGGAGGTGCTCATCGTACCAGGGATCAAACTCAGTGCAGCTGCATTCAAGGCAAGCATCTCTGCCTTCTTTATTATCTCTCTGGCCCCATGACCAGAAGATTTTAAAAGATTCCACAAAGATCATCTCAGTTTGAAAACAGTTTGAAGGAAGTCTTTCAGGCAAGCTTCACCTGTTTGGAATTAGACTATTTTTGTGATAAATTGTAAATAATTACCAGGCTCCTTGCTCAGTAATTTATTTGCTTTCAGAATTTCAGGTATATTGGCCTGATAATGTTATTCATGTAAAATCTCTCTTGCTTTATGCATAAGACTGGGCTGCCTGGTACCAAAAGAATAGCTCTGTATTCTAGGAACCAAGGCTGAAACTTTAAAAGGCACCAAAAAAAAAAGATTCTGGATCATAGCTCCTAGATAATGTAGCAAAAAGATTACAGAGTGGAAAACCAGAGAAACTTGAATCCCAGTACTATCTCTACTCTTTTATTAGTAATGTGTTTTTTGGGCCAAGTATTTCTCTGAGACTTGTTGCTTGGTATAAAAGTACACAACTGCCTTTACTGGGTGAGAGACTGATTAAATTCACTGAATGCAATACTGAGTGCACTCCGGATAGTCACAAATGGCCTTGTGCCATTTGACATCCACATATACATCTTCTTCATGATAAATAGCAAATATTTAACTGACTCCTTGGTCAGCTCCTTGTCAGTTCTGTGATTTTTCAAGTATGTCTCTAACACATGCAGGGCAGAGCTCAGAAAAGCCAGAGAACTCATACAGCTTCTAATTGCAAAACCTAAGCTCTTAATCACTGTATCACTGTCTTCCCCGTTAATCATCGATTTTTTTTTCGAGCAGGCACCAGTAATATCTCCATATGTCCTGTCTCATGCTAGTAGAGCCCAAGGGCATCTGCTTGCTCCAGGAACATAAAGAGCCTCAAACCATTCCATCAGGTGGTGGGAATGAGGTATATAATTGTTACTGGTATTTGGCATATCAAATACAACACGGGTAGCTTGCCAGGCTCTACCGTGCGGGTGGCATACTCTTGTAGTCACCTCTGATCTCCAGCATTTATTGATGAACAGTGCAGCCGCAAGCAGCCGTTCGAGCCAGGCTGTGATAGGCTCATCTGCTGGGTGTAGTTCTGATGAGAGGGAAGTCCGGATGTGGAAAATGACAGCCCTAATGGAGTGGTGGGGGCCGTTGGCACTTGTGAGGCTCTGCTGGGGTGGCGAGACAGGGCTAGAGCCTGCCATCCCTCCCAGGTGCCTTGTGAGCGTCTGGGTACAGGGAGAGCCGTAGCAGCTCTGACCCATGTCTGTGAGTCTCTGGATCAGCATATCTGGGCCAGATTTGAAAAAGACTGCTGCAGTCTTATGCCAAGTCTTAATGTACTTGACAAACCTTTGGTCTTGGGAGCATGTTTAAGGCCGTCTCATCCTAGGTGGGTAGATGTTTGAGTTCTGCCTCACAATGCATATTTGATCCTCAGAACAAACTAACTGCAGAGTGGGGTCAGAATTAATTCATGGGACTGGCATAGAAGATTTGGAAGCATGGATGTGTCCACTTCTATTAGAGAAAGGAAGAAACAGGAACTCAGAACAGCTGAGGACTTTGACCAGGTCACACAGTGAGACGAGCCAAGACTGGCATCAGCTCCAATTTCAGAGCCTTACCTCCTCAGCTAAACAATCATTCCTGTAGTTGATGAGCCTGGATATAGTTTGCATGCCTCCAAACCTTTGCTTAACCAGAGAAAACAAAAGCAAACATAAAACCCAGAAGTAACAACAACAAGAAATACACTTCTGATGTTCTAAATTATTCTAAAGAAATAAAGGTGGAAGCTGTTCTATTTTAGTGGTGAACAAAAACAGCGGTGAAATTCAAGCTTCTTCTGCCACAGCCCTGGGTGGGTGAGCCCCACTTCCTAGGATTCTCTGATCTTCCATTTCCATGATAAATTTGGCAAGCTGTTGACTGTGGGAAGTGTGTTGTATAATTTACTCTCTCAGTCACATCTGGAAAATTCATGTGGAAGTTGCATAGTGAGATCAAATTTGCTCTGTGATGCTTTGCGTATTCCATATTTTTGTCACACACAAGTTAATGAAGCCAGTAGAATCTCTCCTGCTTCTCCTATTAAGTTAGTCGGAACATGGGCTCATTCCCATTATTCCATTTTATTTATAAAACAAAACAAACAATAGCAGTGGTTGTTAGGAGAGACAGGAGGGAGGGAGGGAATGAATAAAGGTGGAATGGAGCAAGTTTTAGGATCAGTGTCCCTGGAAGATTACAGTAGGGAAGACATGAAGAATTCCAACTACTTTCTATACTTTTACAAAACTTCTACATTTTTTAAATTGAAGAACTTCAGTGAATATACAAGGTGGGGGGAATGAAAAAAAATGTCCATGTCTGTTTCTGGCTTTTTATTCGTACCTAAGTTACATGTTATTTCAATTTATCTTGAAAACAGCCATTCCACTGTGACTTCACATTTCAGTTGGAATGAGCCAGACTTGCAGAAAAAAATGACTTGGTTATATGTTTAATGGGGTGGAAGGTAGACAGGCTTCAGGACCCTCATCCCATTCTGTCATCACCCACCTTAAAAATGCTTTTCTATGAGATATGCAGAGTGCTGTGGAGAGAGAAATGCACCGTATACTACAGCATGTGTTCTCTTACTTTCTCACAGACCAAAAAATGGTGGAAAATACTGTGTAGGACGTAGGATGAAATTTAAGTCCTGCAACATAGAACCGTGCCCCAAGCAGAAGCGGGACTTCCGAGAGGAACAGTGTGCCCACTTTGACGGGAAGCATTTTAACATCAATGGTCTACAACCAAATGTGCGCTGGGTCCCAAAGTATAGTGGAAGTAAGTACATCCAGGGAAAGGCCCGTGGCAATCTGGCATGGGATCCAGACCCAAAAGTCACATTTTACCACATTTCTCTTCTCTAGTTCTGATCAAGGACCGATGCAAATTGTTCTGCAGGGTAGCAGGAAGTACAGCCTACTACCAGCTACGAGACAGAGTGATAGATGGAACTCCATGTGGCCAAGACACAAATGATATCTGTGTCCAAGGCCTTTGCCGGGTACGTGCCAGATAGTATTCCCTTCCCCATGTTGTCTTGCTGCCAAGCTGTGGTTTGTGGCTTCCTTGAGAGAAAGGTGGTTTCTAATATCTGTACATTGTTTCCAGAGCAGTGGTTTTTAAGAGGGTGGCCTCCAAATCAGCTTCAGGTGATGTTCCTGTGTTCTAAAACTTGACAACTCCTTCCCTAGAATTTTCTTTACATTCATGTGTGTGTGTGTGTGTGTGTGTGTGTGTGTGTGTGTGTGTGTGTGTGTGTGTCTTGGCAGGAGTGTTGGAGGTCTGCAAAAAATCTTCTCAAAAATTTATTTTAATAATGTATAATATACTTCCCTTCACTATACCTTTCTGCTTAAAAGTAAGTTCAAGTGATACCAGTTAGCAGGTGGTTCTAGACCATGAATTCTGCTACAGAAAAATGTTATGGGAATATTTGGCCAACCAGGTTTCTCTTTGTGATATTACATATGATGGCATCTTCCTGAGATAGACCTTTGATTATTCCTAAGAGAGAAATGTAGAAATTCCAGCAAATAATAAAGCATCAAACTGGTCATTCATCAAACTGGTCATTGTTTTTAATTAAATATTTTATTATACCACTGTGAGATATACAATTACAACGTTGTTCATGTTTGGAGGTTTCGGTCACATAGTGTTCCAGGACCCCCGCCTCCACCAGTGCCCATTTCCCACCACCAATGTCCCCAATTCCCTCCCCCTCCCAGAGCCTGCCTAAATGGCAAGTTCTTTATCTCTTTTCTCTCTCCCTCTCTCTTTTCCTTCTCTTACACATTGTGGGTTGCACTACATACACTTAGAGGCCATCATGTGTATTTTTTTACCTGTATTTAATGCTCAGTTCTAGGTTGGTATTAGCCCTTTCGACATTTATTCACACATGTTCCCTTCTCTGTCTTATCTAACCTCTGACTCCCAAACGTTTGCAGTAATTTCCACTTTTGGTAAGACCTCCTGATCCATGTTCTGCCTGACATTGGATTTTGATGTCATAATATGTATGTGTGTGTGTGTGTGTGTGTATATGTCATGCAAATAAATGCAGTCATTCTATATCTCTCTCTTTCCTTCTGACTAATTTCACTCAACATGATCCTTTCCATGTCCATCCATTATAGGCAAATTTCATAACTTCATTTTTCCTAACAGCTGCATAGTATTCCATTGTGTAGATGTACCAAAGTTTCTTTATCCAGTCATCAGTTCTCAGGCATACTGGTTGTTTCCAGTTTCTGGCTATTGTGCATAGTGCTGCTATGAAAATAAAAGTGCGGATTGTGTTTCCACTGTGTGTTTTTGGCTTCCCAGGGTATATTCCCAGGAGTGTTATGGCTGGGTCAAAAGGGAGCTCAATTTCTATTCTTTGGAGGAATGTCCATATTATTTTCCAGAAAGGTTGTACAAGTCGACATTCCCACCAACAATGTATGAGAGTCCCCTTTTCCCTGCATCCATGCCAGCACTTGTTGCTTTTACCCTTTTGGATATGGGCCAGTCTCTGTGGTGTGAGGTGATATCTCATTGTTGTTTTGATTTGAATCTCTCTGATGATTAGTGATGATGAGCATTTTTTCATATACCTTTTGGCCATTCGAATTTCTTCCTTGTCAAAGTTTCTGTTCATCTCTTCTCCCCCATTGTTTAATGGGGTTGGCTGTTTTCTTCTTATATAACTGTAAAAACTGGTCATTTCTTTGTTGGGTTGATACTATTTCACAGGCTTTACCAGTGAGAAATCATTCCTAACACAGTCACACTCTTGGATAACATGTGTGAGTCTTGCATCTGATTCCTAGCATAGTTGGGTTCCTAGTCAAGAGATGTGAGTGCAAATTCCGGTGATTTTACCCTACTTCCCACTAGGAAAGATCATTGCCACTATGCAGTTTTCCTTGCTGGTCATCTTTTTTGCCACACATGTGTACCTCTTCAAAGACTAGTTCATATCAAGGAACAAGACCGACAAGAATTTGAACTCTGTTTTCCTCTTGTGGGTTGTTGCTGGCGTCCTTTGCAGACCTCAGTTGATCCTGCTGCTTTGCATGCTTCTGTGAGGAAATTCAGGTCTATTGCAGCCAATGACTTCCCACTGCTGCAATGTCATGTCTCTTCTATTCATGGCTGATATTTGAAAATAGAGGATTACACATAAAACCAAATTTTCCAGCTTCCCTTAAAAGTTTGTGAAATGTCAACTTTGTACCCAGATTTCTACATGACAGCAATTGCCTGGAGTGAATTGGGATGGTTCTCTTAAAACGAGGACGTAGGCTATGAAAAATTGGAAGCAGTCTTCACCATTCTTTCCTTTTTTCCTTCTCAGAGTGATTTTCTCACTCAACATATGTGTACACTAGCTTCTTAAACTGGAATCTGAAGATAAAGTTCCTAAAGATCCTGTAATAAGCAAGAAAAGCTCTTATGAGACCATAGATGAGGGTGGGCCCTGACTTTCTGCGTCTCTGCCAGCACTGAGGAAAACCATGACTGCCAACACTTAACCACATTTTTCCTACCAAGACTACAGTCTGAGTTCTCAATCCTTGCAAGTTTAAAGAGACTTAACTTTTGTGTCATTTTGAATGGATATCATTCAACAAAATACATGACTTGCCATTTTATAAACTTTTCGATACTTACCTTTTATTTCAAATGTTTTCTTTTTAAAAGCAAGCTGGATGCGATCATGTTTTAAACTCAAAAAGCCCGGAAAGATAAATGTGGGGTTTGTGGTGGCGATAATTCTTCATGCAAAACAGTGGCAGGAACATTTAATACAGTACATTATGGTAAGAATCTGTTCCTAAGAACTGTGAGAAGGAAAATGGTCTAAGTTTCAAAAAAAAAATTGTTAACCACATTATATCTGTGAAAGTATTAATGTCAAGTATAAATTCAGTCTTGATAAGGTACATTGCTCATCTGTAAGCACCTGATAATAAGATTTATGTTCTTTTGTTGCCCACCTTTTCCGTGCTTGGATAAATTGAACTTTTCTGTGGAACACTGAGTTTCTGCTCAATTCTTTTCAGGTTACAACACTGTGGTTCGAATTCCAGCTGGTGCTACCAGCATTGATGTGCGGCAGCACAGTTTCTCAGGGAAATCAGAGGATGATAACTACTTAGGTAAGCCAACAGCCCTTCCATTGGCAGGAATTTTGGAGCATTTGGCAGGTATCACTTCCTTTATCCCTATTGTTCATGGAGCTTTTTTTTCTTTTTAATATTTATTACACCGCCAGTGATATACAATTACAAGATGTTCATGTTTGGGTTTCCGCCAGTGTTCCAGCACCCATCCCTCCACCAGTGTCCACTCCCCAACACCCCCCCCCCCCCCCGCCTCCATTCTTTCTCTCTTCTCTTACACATTGTGGATTGCAATACAACATTCGAGATATCATGTATCTTTTTCCTATATTAAGCCAGTTCTAGACTGGTATTATCATTTTTTAACATTTTATTATACCACCGTGAGATATAAATACAACGTTGTTCACGCTTGGGGTTTCGTCACACAGTGTTCCAGCACCCGCCCTCCACCAGGCCCCTCAGCCACCACCCATTCCCCCTTCCCCCCCCCCCCCTCCCCCTAAAGGCAGGTTCTTTATCCTCTCCTCTCCCTCTCTTTCATGGAGTTTTGAGGAGTCTAGTATATTCATGAAAAGTTGGTATTGGATTAAGAGTTACATTAGTTAACCTCAAGTGATTTACTCTGGATCTTAGATAATAAGAAAGCCTCAAATAAAAATTTAAAAGGACTTATAAGTATTTGATATGCCATAAACTAGTAACAATTATGGACCTCAATTCCATGACCTGAAGAATGGTTTGAGGCTCTTCCTGTCCCTGGAGCAAGCAGATGATTTGGGCTACACTTGCTTGCGACCGGACGTATGGATATGTTACTGGTGCCCACTTGAGCAAATTGATGAACAACAGGAAGACAGTGATACAGTGATATAGTGATATAAGTTTATCATAAAATCATCGCTCTGTGTAGTCATATTTTGTTTTATTTTGGTTTTTGTTTGGTGGTTTGGTTTTTGTTTGGTGGCCATACCCAAAAGTGCTCAGGGCTTACTCTTAGCTTTATACTCAGGCAGTATTCCGATAGGTTTGGAGAACCATTTGTGATGCCGGAGATCAATCCTGGGTCTACAACATGCAAGGCAGTGCCCTACCTGCTATGCTGTCATTCTGGTCCTGCTCATTTTTTAAAAGCCCTGTCCTGTAGGTAATTGTCTTACAAATATTTTATTAAAGGCTTTACCTGACTTCATTTTTTTATATGTATGCTCATTTTATTCTGTAACCAATCCCTCGCTTTTAGCAAGAAAATACAGGTTTCACTATGAAGAGTGAGGGTTATGCCCAGTAGTAGTTGGGAATTATACCTTACACTGAGGTATCACTCCTGGCAGGGCTCTGGAGACCATATATGTTGGAAGAGATAGAAACTGGACTTGCTGCATGCAAGGCATGCACCCTACCTGCTGTTCTATTATCTGGACCCTCTACTTGACTTAATTTTTATTTTATCAGTTCTAATAGCAGTTCACTGGTAGCCTCTTGACTAATTCATTATGACTGATCATTCCAAAATTCCTATAGTGGCAATATATTTCTCATGTAATTCTAAGAATGGACTATCTTGTTACTTTATATAGTTATTCTCCATCTCTCATCATGGCAACTAGTCTCATGATTGACTGGACATCTCTTTCTATTTAAACCACAATATGCCAGCAGTTTTCTATTACTTAAGTCCAAATTCCATTTATTGTTTTGTGTACTATCATAAGTGATGATGAAATTTATCCAATAATTATTTAATGTTTATGGTTTGTGGGATCAAACTCAAGGCTCCATACATGCAAGGGAAGTTGTCTACTATTAAGTTGTATCCATGACCCTATTCAACATATTTAACTAAAACAAGGACTGATGAAGTAAAGATTTAAAAAGATTCAATTAACTATTTTGCCTAACTAGCCTCCTTTTTAGCCATAAAAATAGTACATCTTATACTCATATTAAGGAGAAATCAAAGCAGACCTACTAGGCCATCAATTTCTTAGAGAAATGGATGAACTCTCTTGTCATGTCAGGGCTGAAACTGTCCATTGGAAAACAGCGTATGTAAAGGTTTATGCCAAATATCTAGACATATTAAATTTGTCAATGAGTATTTTTAATATAATTAAACCTACATCTATATTTTAGAATTTCTACATGAAATTTTTTATATATGGTTATCAGGCCAAACATGCTAACCATGTTTGTTTATATATGACTTTTTTATATATTTTTTTAATTTTTTATTATACCACCATGAGACATACAGTTACAAAGGTGTTCATAATTGGTTCTTGGTAATACAGTATTCCAGCACCCATCCCTCCACCAGTGACCCATTTCCACCACCAATGTACCCCCCCCTCCCACCCACCCCCAGGCTGCCTCAACAGCAGGTAGCCCTGTTTCCTCTCTTTCTCTCTCTCTCTCTCTCTGTCTCTGCATCTATCTCCCTCTTATTTTACACATTGTGGCTAGCCCTGCAGATATTTAGAGTTTATCACTTAAGTCTCTTTGTGTATATTCAATGGTGAGTTTTAATCTGCCATTACCATTTCCCACACTTAGTAAAACACTGGTATCTATTTATATCCTATTAATGAATGCAGTCATTCTATATCTATCCTTTTCCTTCTGACTAATTTCACTCAGCATGATAGTCTCCATGTCCATCCATTTGCAGGTAAATTTCATAATTTCATCTTTTCTGACAGCTGCATAGTATCCCATAGTGTAGATGAACCACAGTTTCTTTAGCCAGTTCTCTGTTCTCGGGCATTTAGGTTGTTTCCAGATTCTAGCTATAGTGAATAGTGCAGAGATGAATAAAGAAGTACAGATAGTGTTTCTGCTATGTGTTTTTCGGTCTCTCAGGTATATTCCCAAGAGTGCTATTGCTGGATCAAATGGGAGCTCAATATTAGTTTTCAGAGGAATGCCCATATTGTTTTCCAAAAGGGCTGGAACAGTCGGCACTCCCACCAACAGTGAATGAGACTCCATTTTTTCCCCACATCCACACCAGCACCGGTTGTTCTTGCTGTTTTAGATGTGTGTCAGTCTCTGTGGTGTGACATGGTACCTCATTGTTGTTTTGATTTGCATCTCCCTGATGATTAAAGATGAAGAGCACTTTTTCATATGCCTTTTGGCCATTCGAATTTCTTCTTTTTTGGAAGGTTCTGTTCATTTCTTCTCCCCATTTTTTGATGGGGTTGGCTTTTTTTTTCTTTTGAAGTGCAACCAGTGCCTGATATATCCTGGATATTAACCTCTTGTCAGATGGGTATTGGGTGAATATCCTTTCCCAATCTGTGGATTGGCACATATCACCCTGATACCCAAAGCAGACAGAGATGTCACAAAAAAGGAAAACTACAGACCAATCTCCCTGATGAATACAGATGCTAAGATCTTCAACAAAATACTAGCAAATAGAATCCAAAGAGTCATCAAAAGATTATACACCATGACCAAGTGGGATTCGTCCCGGGAATGCAAGGATGGTTCAGCATTCGCAAGTCAATCAACATAATACATCATATCAACAAAAAAGAAAACTAAAAACCATATGATCATATCAATAGATGCAGAGAAGGCATTTGACAAAATTCAACACCCGTTCATGATAAGAGCTCTCCGTAAAATGGGGATTGAAGGAACCTTCCTCAAGATAATCCAGGCCATCTACTACAAGCCCACAGCAAGCATCATTCTCAATGGGGAAAAACTGAAAGCCTTCCCCTTAAGATCAGGGACAAGACAAGGCTGCCCACTCTCACCACTTCTGTTCAATATAGTACTGGAAGTACTTGCCATAGCAATCAGGGAAGAAAAAGACAATAAGGGCATCCGGATAGGAAGGGAAGAAGCCAAGTTGTTACTATTTTGCAGATGACATGATATTTTACCTGGAAAATCCAAAACTCTCTACCAAGAGGCTCCTAGAAATAATACATTCCTATAGTAAAGTGGCAGGGTACAAAATCAACACCCAAAAGTCAATGGCCTTCCTATATGCAAACAGCGAAAGAGAAGAAAGGGTCATTAAAGAAACTATCCCATTCACAATTGCGCCACAGAAAATCAAATACCTAGGAATCCGTTTGACAAAGAATGTAAAGGATCTCTACAAAGAAAACTACAAAACGTTACTTCAGGAAATAAAAGAAGATCTGAGGAAATGGAGACACATTCCCTGCTCATGGATTGGAAGGATTAACATTATCAAAATGATAATACTCCCTAGAGCTTTATACAGATTCAATGCAGTCCCTATAAAGATACCCATGATGTTCTTCAAAGAAATTGAACAAACACTACTGAAATTTGTATGGAATAATAAAACTCCACGAATAGCTAAAGCAATCCTTGGGAAAAAGAAGATGGGAGGTATCACTTTCCCCAACCTCAAGCTCTACTACAGAGCAGTTGTAATTAAGACAGTGTGGTATTGGTATAGAGACAGACCCGTAGACCTATGGAATAGAACTGAATATCCTGAAACACACTCTCAAATATACAACCACCTAATCTTCGATAAAGGAGCAAAAAATATTAAGTGGAGCAAAGAAAGCCTTTTCAACAAATGGTGCTGGGAAAACTGGGCAGCTACGTGTAAAAAATTGACTTAGACCTCCTTCTAACGCCATGTACAAAAGTCAGATCAAAATGGATTATAGATGTCAATATCAGACATGAATCTATAAGGTACATCGAACAAAATATAGAAGAAACGCTCTACGACATTGAAACTAAAAAGTATCTTTAAAGACGACACACCACTGACCAAGCAAATGGAAGCAAAGATAAACAAATGGGATTATATAAAATTGAAAAGCTTCTGCACCTCAAAAGCAACTGTGACCAAGATATATGACTTTTTAAAAAGCATTTTCTAGAGTTCAACATCATTTATTTATTCATCTAATTAAGATGTGGCAAGCACCACTCTAAGCACAATGAAGAAAAGAGAACATATATGTGCATATATGCCTATTTATCACACTTTATATCTTTTTCATTGGAAGTAGACAAATATCACAAACATGAGATAAGATTAGAAGATGATAAGCACTGTTAGACTACAAATCAGTGTAAGTGAAATTAGGACACTAAAGGTGAGGTGGGAGCAATGAAGTCAAAATATATGAACTGCAATGAAGATAACAGACTTTCTGGGGAGAATTCCATTTTGAAGGAATAGCCAGTATGTGTATGGGTGGGTAGATGGCAGGGAGGGAGTGGGCATAAAATCATTGAAGTGGGAGCATGTCTGGAGTGTTCCATGAATAGTAGGGGGCCACTTTGATTGGAGCTGCTTAGTATAGAAGAGAGGTATCAGGACTAGATCATATAAGACCATCCAACCAATGAATATGGCTTATACTCTCAGACATGGAAGGCTGGTAGAAGCTTTTCATCAAGAGGTGACATTATTTAGTCTTATTTATGTTTCCAGGGAGAATTCTGACTATAACATTAAGAATATATAATGGAAGAAAAAGAAGATAGTAGAAGCAAAAAAGACTAGTAAGTTATTGCAGAGCCAGAGCGATAGTACAGTGGGTTGGGCATTTACCTTGTATGCAGGTGTGACCCCATAAGCCAAAAAAAGTATTAAGTCATTGCAGTCATGTAAGAGAGAGAGACTAGTGGCTTTGGCTTGGCCTCAAGCAGCAGAAGTGATGATTTGTGGTAAATTTCAGAGCATCTTCTTTTAAAGATGGAATGATTATTATTTGTTGGTGCATTGAATGTGCTGTGTGGAAGACAGACATTGAGGTGACTTCAAAAATTTCAAGTTGAGGGGGCCAGAGTGATAGCACTGCGAGTAGGGCGTTTGCCTTGCACGTGGCTGACCTGGGTTTGATCCCTGGCATCCCGTATGGTCCCCCTAGCACCTCCAGGAGTAATTCTTGAGTGCAAAGCCAGGAGTAAGCCCTGAGCTTTGCAGGGTGTGACCAAAAAAATTTCAAGCTAAGGAATGGGAAGGATGAAGTTGGCATCTTGTGTGTATGAGACCTGTTTCAGTATGTGTCTTTTTTGATAAGCATGAATTTTAAAGTTAAAGACTGTGTTTTGGGGCTGGAGAGATGGTACTGTAGGTATGCTGCTTGACTTGCAGGTGGCCAACCTGTGTTCCCTTTCACCCTCTATGGTTCCCTGAACCCTTCCAGTAGTGATCCCTGAGTTCAGAGCCAGGAATAAGCCCTGAGCACAGCTGGCTATGACCCAAACTGTAATAACAAAGGCTGTCTTTCTATGTCTTAACTCTTGAAATAAAGCCTACCATGATATATCTAAGTAAATGATTGCTGAATTGTTGAACACCTATTACTGTCTTAACCAGGTCCTCACTATGTGCCTAATGGGAGTGGTGGAAATTTACAGAATCATCTTTTTTTTAAAAGACCGTAAAGTTGTCCCATGGAACCAATTACGCAATGGCTGTTTCGGCTTTTCCCCACCCTAAATATATAAATGAGTGGTGACTTTATGTGACAATTAACAAGGTTCATGAGGACCCTTTTCACATTTTTTTCTTTCAGAATCCCACAATTCTCATTCCATCATTGTATAAAATGGGTCAAGCATTTTCTTTTGTGCACTCATTATATATTTGAGCATATGACTGCTGAAGCCATGCTGTTGCCTAATTAAATCCAGCAGCCTTGCATGCACCCTCCTTTATAAATTAATTTCCCGAGAGTCAAAAGCCATATTGACTTGCTCCTTTCTTCTCCTCAATGGGGAGGAGTCTTCCTATTCTTCTCCTTCTTGGAAAAATAATCTCCTTTCAAGTAGTGACCTCAGTTCAGTTCAGTTCTATATAACCTATACAGGTCAGGCAGCTGAATTTAGCAGTGCCTACTGATAACCTTTTATTCTTCAATAGAAGTGTCTTCATCTCCTTGTAAATAATTGAATCAAAATGAATGTCGGGTATAGAGATAACACAGTTGGTAAGGCACATGCCTTGCACTTGTCCGACCTGGATTTGATCCCTGCATCACATATGGTCCCCTGAGAGCCACAGGAAAGATCCCTGATTACAGAGTCAATAATAAGCCCTGAGTACTGCCCCGTGTGGCCGAAAACCAAAACTAAAACACAATGAAACATAACAAAAACAAAATGAAAGTTTGTCCTGGGACAGCAATCTGAAGCAAACTTGACTCTTTTAATAGAATATTATGGTAAAGTCGTCTGTTGACAAAGGAAAGTTCTCTGGAAGCAAGTGAAAACTGGGCAAGCATATGTAGTAAATCAGAGCCTCCAGTTCATATAGTGACTTCTTAACAAGTTAAGAAGAATACAAAGTCATCAACTCTTGTTTGGGCAGATGTTTACTCTTGGCTGGAGGGAAGGTGTAGCAAATACTTTAGGATGGTTTTCAGAGTAGCCTTGCCAAAAGTCTGGTCACAGCTGTTTCTTGGCTAAGCAGTCTTCAACCTACCCCCCAACTCCACCCCCGCTTTTCTTTTGAAAGGACATTCAAGCCAGGTCTTTCCTTGCATTTTGGTGAGGGAGCAATTTCCAGGAGGGAGAGCCTTTGAGCAACCCAGCTCTGATGGGTGAAATGGGGGAGAAACCAACCCAGGAAATTAGTTCCTCTAATCACATTAGTGGGAGGTTGGGCAGAAGACATTTTTTTTCCAGGAAACTATTTGTTTCACAAGGTACTGAAGCAGAAAGACTCCCCATCAAAGGGGGTCCTTTCACATAAATGCCCCCTTCCTACTGTTGGGGTAAAGCCAAGTTATACCCAAAGCCATCATGTTCATATTTCCTGTGGAGAAAGAGAAGCCACTTCTGTGATACTTATTTCGCTCTAGAATACTTAGCTTTAGAATGATTGTGGTGATGTGTGATTCCGTTCAAGATAAAGCAGGAACTTCATTTCACTGCCGACGCCTATCTCACTCCCTGTTCCCTGTCTGCCGGGACAAGGAGCAAGCAGTGAAGGGTGAAATGATCTGAGTCAGTATAAGCAGGGAGAGGAAGCCTGGAGCCACTGACAAGGAACCCTTGAATGAACCCAGGAGAGACCATTATTCTTTGAATACAAACAAAATTGGATTATCACTTAATTTACACAACTGGCCTTGTGACATCTCATTTTCCCCACTTAGTGAAGCATTAGCTGGGGAGTGAGCATGTGACTTTACTTGAAGGAATGGGGGGGGGGGGGACTGTGTTGGCAGCATATCCTGCCATCACCATGTAAGTGACCCACATTAGGAGGCAGCCTCAGGATGCCTGAGGTGCCACGGAAACAGCCTGGTCTTTAGTCAGTGACCCGGTGAAACTCCTGCACCCTGCTTAGCGGCTACTGTGGAGATGAGATTGGCAGAGGTTCATGGTTATGAAAAAACCACCGTTTGACTGGAGCATCTATTCTCCTCATCATGGGTATCAGGTTCAGTCACTGTAATTTCAGCGTTATGGTGAGACACCCACTATGGGCTAGCATTTTTTTTTTTTTGCTTTTTGGGTCACACCCGGCTATACTCAGGGGTTTCTCCTGGCTCTCTACTCAGGAATTACTCCTGGCAGTGCTCAGGGGACCATATGGGATGCCGGGGATCAAACCTGGGCCGGCATGGGCTGGCCACGTGGCAAACGCCCTACCCGCTGGACTATCACTCCGGTCCCTGGGCTAGCATCTTTCTTGAGCTCATAAAAGAACATTTTCTTTTCTTTTCTTTTCTTTTATATTTTATTATACCGTTGTGAGATATACAATTACAAGATGTTCATGTTTGGGTTTCGGTTATACATTGTTCCAACACTCATCCCTCTACGCGTGCCCATTTCCCATCACCAATGTCCCCACTTCCCTCCCCCTCCCCTAGCCCACCTTCATGGCAGGTTCTTGATCTCTTTTCTCTCCTTCTCTTTTAAAAGAACATTTTAAAATATTGCTCTACTCAAGGTACTCATGCCGTTTAACACTTAAAATTTAAAAAATTTCACAACACATAGTCGGCTCCCATTGATACAATAAGAAAAGAGAAAGTACAGGAATTACTTTACTCATTCAACAGACATCCCTTGGCTTCCTTCTTAGAAAAATGTTGTGGTTAACAGGCTCTGGTGATAGACCTCCATGGTTAGAAGTCAATGATCTTGGGAATGTCTTTTAATAATGCTTCAGTGCATATAAATTAGGCATCTGTAAAAGTATGGTAAAAAAGAACAGTGCAAATGGAGGCATTCTGTGTACTATCTTCCTAAATGTCCAGAGCAAACCCATTAAATAGAAGAATAAACTGAGATGTGGGTTTAATAATTGAACTTCAAATGGAGAGTTAAAAGAGCTGAAATTTTACTGTCTTATCCTGTACCCTTATTGAACCACTTTGCTTAGATGCTTTTGTACAGAAAAAATTATGTGTCTGGTGTGGGGTAGAGAGGTAACTGCAGAGTGAAGTTATTGGAGGGGATAAGTGATGAGGCTGAAAGGACAGGTCAGGATAAGATCTATAAAGTGTAGGGCACTTATGCTGGGGCGTTTCAATGAAATTCTATGCATAGTCAGGACTCAAAGTATTTTGAACTAAGAAGTTCGTTATTTTTTAAAAAGTGTGATCCTTTTCCCCCCCATGTTTTTTCTTACAATTTCAAATGAAATCATCCTACTCTTCTTTTGGGACCAAAATTTGTGGGAATTCTGGTAACTGAGTGTTGGATCTGGGGCAGAAATCAATAAAGTGAATTCCTAATTCAGAAAGTGTAATTCTTACATCAATACGGTGTCCTAAAGGTGAATTCTGCAGGGTTCTCATCAGCAAGAAAACCAGGCTTGTAGCTCCTGAACAAAAGACATTCAGGGCTTCATCACTGTCCTCATTAATTACCACACAAGGATATACCTCCTTTTCCTAATTCTCAGTCTTTCCTGCATACCTCTTGCTTCTGGCCTTGATGGTGAACAGTGAATCGCCTAAATCATTGAAGGGTAGGATGGATCTAGCAAATGCATCAATCATATTTGCTTCTCCCCATGCCACAGTCAGGACAGATGCCATTAAAATAATGAGACAAGATGCTGCCAGAGAGTTCTATTTTGCTTCATTTCCTGAGCAGCTAGTACTAGTTGATTAAATTGGTGTCTAGGATTAAACCTATTTGCGATTTATGAGTGAAATTTTCCAGTTCCTTTTACTCAACTGAATATATGATGGTGTGTGCATTTCAGGGTCTTCTCACTGCTGAGATTTACAGATTGTGTGCAACTAAAGATATATAAGGGAGGCTTTTTCTAGATTGTTATTCAGGGCTCAAGTTCTTAATATCTCTGAGTTATTGAGTGCTTGTTCTGTGATGTGTCCCCAAGTCAGAAAGAGTCATCATTTAGAGATAAGTTGTACTGGACAAAACAAAGTAGTATTTTAAAATAAGACTGAATTTTTTTTTTACTGGCACTGGGCAAAATAAAGTA
The DNA here is from genome assembly GCA_021461705.1 of Cryptotis parvus. Taxonomy (NCBI): domain Eukaryota; kingdom Metazoa; phylum Chordata; class Mammalia; order Eulipotyphla; family Soricidae; genus Cryptotis; species Cryptotis parvus. The sequence goes on from JAJIBD010002355.1 coordinate 116,942, forward strand.
TTATTTCAACAAAATTTAGACTCAGCACTAAGTAAAGTAAGTGTGATTGATATTTTTTGTTTTGTTTTGTGCCATACCCAGCAATTCTCAAGCGATACTACTGAGTCTGCACTCAGTAATTATTCCTGGCAGTGCTCGGGGTACCATATGGGCTGCCAGGGATTGAACCCCGGTTTGCTGAGTACAAGGCAAACATACTACTAACCACTGTACTATGTCTCCAGCTCTGACAATTGATATTTTTAAACTTGAGAAATTAATGACTATAAATTTATCTTATTACATTTGACAAAATTATAGCTTAATGTCAATCACGCCCAGTTTGGGGGGATACAGATTAAAACTAATAATAAATATCTTCACTGAATGTCTAGATAGATCACCTGATAGTGGTGTTATACATTTTCCATTTAAATTAGAAAATTTAAAGTAGTGATATCAAAATATTTTTCATGAAAACTGTATTTCTTCACTGTCCCCATAATCTCTTTGACATTATCATAAACATATCCTCCTGAAACAACACATCTCATCTTCCTTATTTGGTTTATTTCCCTTTATCAGCTTCCCATGGCTCTAACTCTGACTCATCTTTTTTTCTTCTCCCACGTAGTTTATTTGCTTTCATCAAATCACAAAGGTGTCTTTTTGGAGATGTGTGTATATATATATATATACATCTATATATATATATATATTAAAGGTGTCCTTTTGGAGATGTGTATATATATATACACACACATATATATAAGATTTATTGTTATTAAGTAATTTATAACTTTTTAATTTAATATTTTAATTATACCAATGTGAGATATTACAAAGATATTCATATTTGGGTTACGTCTGTCTCATTATCATTTGACTGATATTAAATACTTGAATCAACTAGTTCAACATTACTTTTCAGCTTCACCAATTTTTCATATTTTTCAAGAACACCAGTAGATTCATCTTTTCTTCCAGGAAGGATAATTATTGCTCACCTTCCATGTGCTTTTATAGAAGCCATAGTATACTAGTAAGTGAAAAAAATAGTTATCAACTCCCTCCCTTCATATTCTTATTTGAGGGAAGAATGTATAAAAGAATGCTATGGAGAAAAACTCAGGTGCTAAAAGTGGGAAGGCAAGTATCTGTACTGGCTCTACTGCTCTGGGACCTATAGTATGGCTCAAGTGGTAGAACCTGTGCCCCCAAACAAAGTAAAAGAAAAGGCCTTGCTACATATGTTAGTCATCGTTTACCGTGTAACAACACATTGTGTTACTTTACAGTAAATGAAAACAGCATATATGTACTATCATCAACAATTTATGTATCAGTAACTTGAGCAAGTTACGCAGCCTAGAACTGCCGTGTTGATAGCCAAATGCCAAATTAAAGATCATTCTCAGACCTAATATAATGGTTTGAGGCCCTCTATGTTCCTGTACCAAGCCGGCCCTGGCTCTACAGCATGACAGGACATATGAGATATTACGGGCCCTAGCAAATAGAGATTAACGGGAAGATCGTGATCGTGTCGTGAACTTGAGAGCAGCGTGGTTGGGTGTTATGGCTTGAAGAACCTCATAAGGTGACAGTTAAGATGTGTACTTCTGAAAGCTTGACTGGGGCTGATGGACTGCCTTACCAGATGCCTCACTCACATGCAGGTAGCCAAAGGCTTCATTCTTCAGTGATGTAGTGGGCCCCTCAGTGACACTGCTTGAGCTGCCTTACAACATGGAATCTTCTCTCAAAGTCAAGAGATTCAAGGAGGAGCAAAGCAGAAGCACAGTCCTTTCCATTGGGTCTTGGGAGTCACACTGTCATTTCTGCAATATCTTGGTTAATCAATATCTTCCAAAGAAGATTAATATTCAGTAGACACACTGCAGTATAAAGGGTGATATGTGTGTGAGAATTAGCTCATTCCTTTAATACATGTTTTCAAGTATGACTTCTTTCTTTCCACCTGTAATCTTGTAACTATGGAGCATGTGTAACAAACCCTGAACACAACCTGAACTAATTAAGACCAAATTAATTTCACCTTATCCCAGTACCTTGAGGAGTAGGTGTTTTTCAATCTTCATGTGAGAGATAGAGAGATAAAACATGAGAGATGATGGGGGCCGGAGCGATAGCCCAGCAGGTAGGGCGTTTGCCTTACACTCGGCTGGCCTGTGCCGACCCGGCTTCCATCCCGGCATCCCATATGATCCCCAGAGCACTGCCAAGAGTAATTCCTGAGTGCACATGGGAGATGGTAGGGGTTAAGGTCCCATTGCTGGCAAGTGGTAAAAATGACTTGAGCCTATGCCTGATTTTGGTGTTCTTTGTACTCCTCCTGACTATCAAGTTGTTATTTCCTATGTCCAGCCATAAGTTATCGGCAGCAGATCAAAAAATTCTCTTTGCTTATCTACAGCTTTATCAACCAGTAGTGGTGAATTCTTGCTCAATGGAGATTTTGTTGTCACAATGTCCAAAAGGGAAATACGTTTTGGGAATACTGTGATAGAATATAGTGGCTCCGACAATGTGGTGGAAAGAATTAATTCCACAGATCGCCTTGAAGAAGATCTTCTGCTCCAGGTAAAAACTTGGCCATGAACCCACTATTTTTTTAACTTGGAATCACCAAGCCTCCAAATGTCGCCTCCATTTTGTCTATATGTCCTAGGTCTTGTCAGTGGGAAAGTTATACAACCCTGATGTACGCTATTCTTTCAATGTTCCAATTGAAGACAAACCCCAGCAATTTTACTGGAACAATCATGGACCATGGCAGGCATGCAGCAAACTCTGCCAAGGTATCTTGATTAACATGGGTTTTTGCAATGTTCTTTTGGGTGGGTTGCTTTCACATTTTCAGCCATATATAATTGATATTGTATATAAGGTGAGATATATATTTTGATATGCTTCTATTATAGAGCACCAAAGTAAATTTGGTTACTATATCAAATCCCAGTTGTAGTTTCTTCTTCTATGGCAAGAACTCTTTTCTTTGCAGCTTTCAATATATGGATTAGTGTGGTTTAGTACACTCAATAGTATCTTAGATTACCAGGATTTGGAACTAGAAGTTTGTATCTTTTCACCTATTCACCCCTTCATAATAGTCTCTGTATCTGTGAGTTTGTCTTTTGTTTGTTTATTTGTTTGTTTTAGATTCCATGTATAAGTGATCTAGATTGTGCACAAATTTCCCTGTGAGTTATATTTTAATTTCTTAAAGGAATATCTAAATACATGTAATATAAACCTTTCATATTTGTATACATTCTTTGAGCTCTTGTCACTGAATCTGTCTGGTCACTTAGGGCCACAAAATCAAGCTAATTTGTTTATTTTGAGCCATGGCTAGCTGTTCTCAGGGCTTATTCCCGACCCTGTGCAGTTCTGGTGGTACTCAGGGATCATACGTGGTGCTGGCATGTGCAAGGCAAGAGCCTTATTTCCTGTTCTATCTCTGCCTCCCACCCCCAGTGGAGTTTTTTGAGAGATTCAGGATATGAGATTTGCCTCATGCTGAAAGTTTCACCCATATGAAGCCAAGAAAACTCAGCTCTGCCACACTGATTTTTTTCAAGACAAGCTTTCATGATCCTATCATTGTTGTTTTCTTTTGTTTCCTCTTGGGCAAATTAAACGTATACAACTTATAAGAAGGAACTCAATTGGGTCATTGCTGACTTATAGCTATATGCATTTTTATAAAATTATTTTCCTTGCCTTTGGCCTGTCATGGGGTCCAGTTGAGTAGTTATGGCAGAGGTCATAGGGCCCACAAACAGAAAATATTTGCTATATAACCCATTTCAGAAAATGTTTATTTCTTGTATAAGGAGTTAATGAATAGGTTACTTTTCCTCATTCTTTCTTCTTCTTTCTTCCTCTCTGCTTAGGGGAGAGGAAACGAAAGCCTGTTTGCACCCGGGAATTTGATCAGCTTGCAGTTTCTGATCAAAGATGTGATTGGCTGCCTCAGCCAGAAGCCATTACTGAGCCCTGCGGCACTGACTGTGACCTGAGGTGAGGCCAACGTGTGTAATGGCTTTGCTGTAGAGTTCTGAGATCCTTGGAGACAAATGAGAAGTGGAAGGAGGGGCTGTTGGTCATGAAATCCTCCATTCTTCTGTGTCTGTGGCTTTTTGCTTTAGCCAGCTTTTCATCCTGCTGAAACTGGTGATCTAAGACACATGTCTGTGGGTTTCTTGTTCTTCTCCTAAAAATTAAAAATAGCTCATGGTGCATGGTACATGCCAAAAAAAGTCTTATTTAGTTCTCACAACTCGCAGCATAATTACCAAGAGTGAGTCCAATGTTATATAGCAGTTTGGAAATCAACACAAAAGAAGAAACTGTATCCTTTAAAAAATAGATCTGTATCTATATAGACTGTATTCACCCAGTATTCTTCTGGACATGAAAGTTGCAGTATATTAAGGTAGGATTTGGAAGGAACTAGAAAAAAAAATCTACATACAGATGTTTAGATATGCAAAAAATTATGAATATAAAAAGCATATCAATCTCAGGCCAGAGAATTAGTACTGCAGGTAATGTGCTCGCCTTACACAGGTATGGTGCTTGTTTTCCTCTGGTTACATCTGGGTTTGCTCCCCAGTACTCCCTGAGCCTGTCAGGAATTGATCCCTGAGTGCAGAGCCGGAAGTCCTGAGCACAGCCAGATATGACCCCAAAACCAAAATCAACCAAAGAAAAAACATATGTTGATATATATCTTTTATATATGTACATATATACATATATAAAAGATATATATAAATCTAAAAAAGATATATATACATATAAAAGATATATATATACATATATACATATATACAAAAGATATATATACATATATATGTATATATTTGTATATATACATATATAAAAGATCACTTGTATCACTTGTATCACTTGTCTTCCCATTGATCATCGATTTGCTCGAGCGGGCACCAGTAAAATCTCCATATGTCCTGTCAAATGCTAGTGTAGCCAAGGGCATCTGCTTGCTCCAGAACATAAAGAGCCTCAAACCATTCCATCAGGTAATGGGAATAAGGTATATAATTGTTACTGGTATTTGGCATATCAAATACAACACAGGTAGCTTGTCAGGCTCTGCCGTGCAGGTGGGATACTCTTGTAGTCTCCTCTAATCTTGAGCAATTATTGATGAACCGTGCAGCCGCAAGGCCGTGCGAGCTATGCTTGTGATCAGCTCTTCCACTTGGTGGAGCTCTGATGAGCTCTGCCCCCTTATATACACCAAAGTAATCCTATCTGATGGCAGGGGAGTGTCCTGTCAACAAAGAACCCTAAACATCTTGTAGAAGGGAGGTGCCATACCCTATTATAGGTATAAACAAAGAGTTATGCCAAGGACTAATCCCTTCTTCTGAGATTATCTGGAGAGAGAGAGAGAGGAGGCTTTATCTATATAAAAGTTATATATCTATATATATAAAAGCATTTATTGATAGATTAGATAGATAGATAGATAGATAGATAGATAGATAGATAGATAGATAGATAGATAGATAGATAGAGATGATATAGCAAAAATGGAAGGTGGAAGGAGAATTCTAAAAATGACTTGTTACTGGCAATATTGATTGTGTTATACTGTAATATTTGGGTATTGATTAGTCTGAGTCTTCCTTTGTATGATCTGTAGATCATTTCGAGTGCAGACACATTGAATTGACGTTTTTTCCCTCATTTTATAGAAGAGAAATTATTAGCAAAATGTGCAATTGGAACTTGTTAGAGCATTGGCACTCCTAAGTAGCAGGGTAGACACTGAAATATCTTTCATTTTCCATATCACTACGCTAACTATTCTCAAGTGGTAGTGGCAGCCTATAAAGCCAGGGTAAAATGAGAGAAAGCTCTGAGAGAAATGAGACGTGCTAGGATCAATTAGGCATGCCCGTCTTGGGAGTCAGAGGGAGGCCATTGGAATGGTGCCTCGCCCCTGCCAGTCCTCACCTAAGGTTCTGGTTTCAAAGCCCAGGCTCTGTCTACCTCCTTCCTCACTGTTTTCCCCACTGGGAGAACACTGTTTTCCCAGTGTTACTGATCTGCTTGCTCACTACACTGTCAAATGCATTGACAAAACTCATCGTAGAAAGGAAATACAAAACCAAGATATTCAAAGGCAGGGCTTTATACCAATGTATTAATTTATAAAGAATGCCCATGTAAACCCAATACTTCAACAAATTGAATAAATCAAGTATAGTATAAACTAAGCTGTATTTAGAAAAAAATGCTTTGTCAATTGTTATATGTAATTTCTCACTAATTTAGGAAAAAAAAGAAAAACATTGAATGTGATTAGATTCCTTTACTTTTAAGTGAAGCAAAACAGTTTTATTGAAAGAGACTTTACTTAGAGAAATGTAAGGAGAGAGAAAAAAAGAGAAAGACATTTAAGGGAAACATGAGCTTCTGCAGAAGGGAAAAGCCTGAATAAATTCTCTGATTCTTAATCTTACTATATTGGGGAAATTGCCATTTTCAGATTAGTCCTATAACATTGGAAATAATGTTATAAATTATTAATGATGGTCAGTGTTGTTAATATTAATTCAATAGAGAGCAATAGCTCTTCTAAAAGCAAAAAATATTCAGTATCAATCATTTATGAAGGAATTATTCTTGTTTTATTATACAGCTAATATTAACCTATAAATATAATCAATATCCTATTGTAATTTTAATATCTATTTGATATGAATAATATCTTCTTTATTCCTGAGAAAACACCATGAGAGAGATGATTATTAATTCTATTTTACATGTAAGGAAACCAGAAACCAAGGGAAGTTAAGCAAAGTACTCGATGTCGTACCAGTTGTTAGTGAGGTGGCTGGATTCCAGAGTGACCGGTCTGCTTCTTTTGTTCTTAGTCTTAATCCCAAGGAGAAATGATTTTCATTTTTAATTAGATCTTTATGATATGATATTCATTGATCCTTTCCCTGTAGTTCTTCCTTTATGTGAAAAAAAGATAACCCTCAAGAGCTTTCTTGAGGTTTCTATAGCTGACTTTTTTCCACAGGATGAATCAGGCTGGGCTGGGATGAACTCCAGTGAGAACTTTAGATGCTGCAGACTTCCCTTGCTGCAATGTTAATCATGCTCTATAATCCCAGGGAAGGCAAGTTACTCCTGGCTCTGTGCTCAGGCATGACTCTTGGAAGTGCTTGAGGGACCATATTTGGTGCCAGGGATCAAACTTTAGGTTAACTGTGTGCAAGGCAAAGACCCTACCCAATGTACTCCCTCTCTGACCTGATGAGGGCAAATTCATTTATACAAAGCCCTCTGAATAATAGTATATATCTATGAAATATTATGGAGAAGGGGCAAATACCACAAAATATAAGTTTAAACAAGGAGAACCTATTCCAAGATAGAGATAATGTTTGAATTCTCACTTTAAGAAAGTTACTCTAAGTCGGGCCGGGCGATAGCCCAGCGGGTAGGGCATTTGCCTTGCATGCGGCCGGCTCATGCCGGCCTGGGTTCGATCCCCGGCATCCCATATGGTCCCCGAGCGCCACCAGGAGTAATTCCTGAGTGCAGAGCCAGGAGTAGCCCCCTGAGCATTGCCGGGTATGACCCAAAAAAAACAAAAAAAAAAAAAAAAAAGAAAGAAAGAAAGAAAGTTACTCTAAGAAACAATTTTCCCACCAAACAAATTCCAAAAGGAGCCACAGTTTTGTTGGCAAGGTCCTGGGAAACCTATGTTTTTCTCTTTGGCAGGTTTTAGATATAAAATTTAAAAGAAAGCAAATTTTACAATATGAAGACATTGAAAGACATTTGAAAGATAGCCTCAAACCCTCAAGATGTATGGGATTAGGTAGTGCTCACTTGGATTTCTCTCATACCTATGGAATTTCAGAGTACTTCAAACTCACTTGAGGAATAAGGCAGCACCAGGATGATAATAATGATTGCACCAAAATCAGCAGTATCTCTTTCCTAGTGTGCTTCATCTGTGTTACATGCATAGCATGTCTTGTTTAACTTTCCAGTAGTGCTTTGAAATGAACCTGTTTTATTCTATTTCACAGAAAAGAAAGCTGAGGCTCAGTGTGGTTAAGTTTTTTGTGTTCTGAATTCATATTCCCGTTGAGGTCTTTCTGATTCCATAGTTCATCCTCTGATCTTTATTTCCATTTCTTTCACAAAACCAGGGGAAACCAAGGATTAAGTCTTTTTATTTCATATAAGTGGGCATAGCAAAGGGCCAATTCTAAATTCTCTATTTGAAAAAGGTCACTTTTTAAAGACATCCAGATTTCCAAGACTACTTAAACTCCATTGAAACCAAATCAAAGCAGTTCAGGGAGTATGTTTGGATGATAATAGCATCTCTGACTGATTAAAGAGAAGAAAGTTCAGGGAGTTTAGTCCTGTGTTTAGATATAAGAGTTTATGGTATCAATGGCAGACTCAAAGGTTAAAATAATAATAATGAAAGGAAATAAAAGGAATTTAGGAGTGTAATGCCTCATTAATAGATGGGTGTGTGCATGTATCCAAAATTGGATAGAACATATTTGTCAGCATTCTTATTCATATCATAGTAGCCTTTATAGATTATTGGAAAAAAATAAAGTTCTTCAACTAGAACAAACAATTAAGAGACACAAAACCAAACATGAAGAAGTTGTACCTTTTCTCTCTGCCAAGCTCATAGTAACTGTAGTTGCGATTTGAGCCAAGGCTATAGCTCCTTGTTGCGCGCCCTCGCCACCACCAATATTCCAACAGAGCCACAATTGAAAAATCTCATTAATGGGAGGGGCGTGGCATGAGACTAGGGGGCACAAAGGGAAATGAGAAGTAAATAAAACAGACATGACTGAGGAAAGAAAATCATTGAGAAACTGTTGAGAAAATCTGAGTAGACTAATTATTACTGAGTAGCTGTGTGCTAAACTAAAAATTGAAAAGAGGGTTATTTCTGATGATTTTTCCTAAAACATGTTGGTAGAACAATGACTCCAAGAGATGATCTGTGGCATATCAACATGTTTGCAAACATCTACACATTATCTCCTCTGCTATGTAAAATTTCACAATACTGACATTTTTGAAAGCTCTTAGGAATTCTGCAATATAGAGGCATACTTAATTTATTGGTTTCCTAATATTTCAAACCTACAATCCTGCTTCAGCGACATACAGTTTATGTGTGCTGTTTTAACGTATTATCAGACACATTGTCTTTCTGAAATACAGAAACAGTTCCATATTTCAAATGGAAAATTGAACCTTGACATGAACTGAATGAATTAAAAACATTGAAGCTCAGATCTTCTGGGACAGAAGAGGATAGGGACGCCTTTTGAGGACTTTGCTCAGGCAGTGCTGTCATCTTTCCACAAACACTTCCCAGGTCTCTATTCAGATTTAGGGGGTTGTAATTTTGAATTTTAAGTGCATTAAACCCTATATAATTTTTTTTTTTGCTTTTTGGATCACACCCGGCAATGCTCAGGGGTTACTCCTGGCTCTGCACTCAGGAATCACTCCTGGCAGTGCTCGGGGGACCATATGGGATGCCGAGGATCGAACCTGGGCGGCATGGGCTGACCGTGCAAGGCAAATGCCCTACCCGCTGGACCATCGCTCTGGCCCCCAACCCTATATAAATTTTATCTGTAAATAAAGATTATGCATTCTGGGAAGGCATAGAATAGAGCCAATACAACTGGCATGGGTTCTTTTCCCTAAAGAACTTTTTTTGAATGTATGTCTGAGTGCTTAGGAGACCCAAATCTGCTCTTCCAACCCAAGCCACTGGTGTTTTCTTACAGGGACAGGTTTCTGGTTTCCCTTATCGAGGATGGAAAGTTACCTTTTCACAAGGAAATGGTAGCAAAGACAAGGTATTGGAGCCAAGAATCAAAGAGTAGATGAAAGTTCCAGATGCCTCTGTTGAATTGGTCCTTCCTTAAGGAAGTGAAAGCTTGCTCAGATTAAACTTTGACAGGATGAGATAAAGCATTGTTTTACAGTCCCTCATTTAGCATGTTCTGGTTAAAAGAAAATCCCCTCAATACTGTGTCACTACAACAGATAAATCTCAGTAGCCCACTTTACATGCCAAATGTAAAAGTAGGTCAACTCTGACCTACTTTGGAACGTTTGTGAGAAATTCCAAGTTAAGTGTTTAGTAAGCACTTCGCTTACCCCCTCCCCAACCCTACTGTGAGTCCTTCTGGGCAGGTGTGGATGGAAGAATTCCTAGGGCATTAGTATTTGGCACAACACCCAATTTTTGAGCAGTAGAAAGAACAATTAAGAGTGTATTCCCATGGAGATGACCAAAAACCCCATCTTTAGGGAATATTAAATTTCATCAAGAATATATTCAGATTATTTATTGTATATTAAATTTGGGCAGTTAAGAAAAAGCACTGACCAAATGGGGAAGGGGTGGCAATTAAAAGAAACAAGCAAGTTATGAGTTTACACTGACCACTAACACATGTACAGTGTGTCAAGAAAAGCTCATTGTAGATACTAAAGACTAATGATGGCAAAGATTTGTAGATTCAAATCTATTATTAAGTGTAGCAGCCAGAGCAGTAGTCCATCTGGGACAGTGTTTGCCCTGCATGCAGCTGACTCAGGTTCGATTCTCAATATTCCTTATGGTTCCCTGGGCAGTGCCAGGGAGTAATTCCTGAGTGTAAAACCAGAAGCAACCCCTGAGCAACTCTCCATGTGACCCAAAAAGTATCCCCCAGAAAAACAGTAATCAAGGGCACTAGAAGAGGTGAATCTGGAGCACAAAGAGTTTTTAGGGAAGTCTAGTGTTAATATGTTCATCTCAACCCATAGAGTAAGCAGTATTGAGTGAGCCCTAATTAAAGTACGCATTGAAGTGATATATGTCAGCATAGGCTCACCAATTCAAATAAATATATTATTCAAGTTGATGTTTATCATGGGGAAGGACTTGGAGGACTGTGAGGACTTGGTATATAAATATCTCAGTGTCTGTCTCCCAATTCTACTGTATGCCTAACACTTTTCTAAAAACTTCTCTAACAAATTCTGTGATTGAGGGGTGAGTAAGTGTGTCTAAAACAACTGTGTTGCCAGCCCGAGACTGAGTTGAATCCCTGGCATCACTCAAATGCATCAGCTGCAATCATGTAGCCCTACTGTCTCTGGTCTCACCATACCACAAACAATTCTCCAACCATGCTATATCCAGCCCACCATGCAACAACATAACTAAAAGATGTAGTCTCTTGCATGCACCATAGTCATAACTGAGGCCTCATGGCAAGTCCAACTACAGAACATGTATCAGAGCTGACCTGTGAACGCTTTAAGCTGATGTGTAATCCCAACGAGTACCACAACTATATATGCAACTATCACAACCAAGAATCATGTATGAGACCACCCCCGTCATAGCAACAGCACCAACAGAGAGAAGATAAGGGGGAGAGTTAAAAGATAAAATAATTTCAATTTTCTTAACACTTATAAGAAGTTGCATAAACTGTTGTTGTATAGACTGTATATAGTCTGTACAATTATAGTTCATGTTTTAAAGGAACTTGGCCACATAGTAATATGTTAAAATTTGGTATACTTGAAATTCACAGTCAAATCCAAGCCATTTATTCCATTATTAGTATACACAGTGCTCATTGAGAACTCTCTCGCCCAGCTCCATATGTATGAGACCCTAGGGAAGTTTCCTAGGAAAAGTTCCCAACAGTAATTCTTTGTTGCAAGCAGCCTGCTAGTTGAATAAAACGATGAGTTGCATGAATCTTTTAAATATAAAAATTGCTTTTATTGTTCTATTACACTTGTTTTTCTTTCCCTCTAGGTTACTTGAGTTTCATATTGACTGTATGGGGTGGGGATCTTCAACCCTGGCTATCACTTTATGACTTCTGTGTATATTGGCAGCCATGAAAAATACATGAATATTTTGGTTTAAAATATAATTTTAGTAACAGACGATAGTTTTGAACTTAATGGTATTTGAGTTAAGAGAAAAACAAAGAACTTGATTTTTCATACCTTCTGAATATAAATGACATATGTACTTAACAGAAATTTTGGGTCTTTCTTGCCCCATTGTCTCTGCCCAGGTGGTATGTTGCTGGCAGGAGTGAATGCAGTGCCCAGTGTGGTTTGGGTTACCGCACGTTAGACATCTACTGTGCCAAATATAACAGGCTAGATGGAATGACCGAGAAGGTTGATGACAGTTTTTGTAGCAGTGACCCCAAACCAAGCAACCAGGAAAAATGTTCAGGAGAATGTTACACAGGAGGCTGGCGTTATTCAGCTTGGACTGAAGTAAGTTGGTTTTCACTCAAAGAATCTTCTTGGGTGCTAATTATGATGAATTGATTTGGCTCCATTTAGGACTTTGTTGAGAAGCCCCGTTTAATTTAAACTGCTGTGAAAAGAGTATGATGACTGATACATAATGTCTGACCCCATTTTAACTCTGTCAAAAAAAAATAGTGTGATTGGTAGTGTCTGACATAGATAGTCTGAAAACTTGGGAGTGGAGGAATACACTCAAATTTCCATTTTTTCCTATACCTTACTGGCCGTTTTAAATTATATTTCCCTTTGCTAATTTTGTAAAAATTGACTTTATTGATCAATATATGGGTGGCAATAATACATACACCCAAAATAACAATAACAAGTCAGGTTGGTCATACATTTTCTTTGGGGGTGAAAACATGAGCCAACATAGCCAAAAGATGCTTGAGAAGATACTCGGCAACAATTTGATTTAGTCTTTTCATCTTTTCAGTGTTCCAAAAGCTGTGATGGCGGAACCCAGAGGAGAAGAGCCATGTGTGTCAATGCCCAGAATGAAGTGCTGGATGACAGCAAATGCACACACCAGGAGAAAGTCACCACTCAGGGGTGCAATGACTTTCCTTGTCCTCAGTGGCAATCAGGAGACTGGTCAGAGGTAAGCCAGGAGGGCTGTGTTGTTTCTGACAAACTAGTTCTGAGTCTCCCCTGTCCTGGCTGCATTTCCTATGCCTCCTCTTACTTCCCCTTGATAGGACAGCAGCTCTGAGCTGCCTGGCCCCTGACTGCTGCAGCGGGTTTGACTGGATAACCCACCGGGTAGCTTCTAATAGGGATTTTGAAGCTTCCTCTTTGAGCTGTAGCTAACTTGCTGTGAAGGAAATCACAGCTTTATTAGATACAAAAGTTGGTTTGGATGAAATGTGAAAGCTTTTGAATGGGGTTTCCTCATTTCATCAAATCAAGGGCATGGAAAAGATCCATTGACAGTAAATCTTGGCTGCTGGGTTTAGGTCTGTGAGTGCTACATTTGGGGAGGGAATGGGAATGACAGATCAAGGGTCTTGAGTATATGGAGGAAAGCCAAGAAAGGTAACATTATACACCAGTACCTTAATGGTCAGTCAACAAGTAAAGGGGATATATGGAAGAGGAGCGAAGCTCAAAGTACAGGTGGCATAGGAACAGGTGGGGGGGTCATGGGCTCATCGGTGGTGATGGTGTGCAATAGCTCTATGCATTAGTACCATAAACTTAGCAGCCCAGTGTCACTTTGGTGAAGGTTGATTCCATTATTATACATCTCTAGCATTATTCCTAAACTACAAGCAAAATGATAAAATTAAGTTTTTAGATATAAAATAAATGTTTAAATGAGATTTTCTATGTACCCCTCATTGAAATACAAAAAATTAGACCCTAGAGAGTGACTTACTCATCCAGTTGCTAGGGAACAGTAAGGACAGTGTTCTCGTCTAGATTTTCTTTCCCTGTATGTTGTATTCCTTATCTGGTGAGTGCAAGACAAGTGCTCCCTTACATAGCCCAGAGGATAGCCAGAGAAGGTGGAGCTTTTCTTGCTTTATTGTACAGTGTTAGTGCTCACTTGCTGCTAACTAAGCCCAAAGGGAAACAAATCCCTTATTGTGGGTCAGGTCAGAGCGTGGGGAAAGCATTTCCTTGTTATGTTTCTGTACATTCCTTTTTTATCCTTTTCATATCAGCACACTATTAACTGTTTACTTCAGCATCAACTAAAATATGAATTCTAAGAAATTGCTATTAATGGCCTTGAAATTGTGGGCAAATAGAGTGCATGTGATTGCCAATGTTGGACTCCCAGACAAATTAATAATGGGCTTCTTAGGTCTGGAGAGAGAGTACAGAAGGGAAAGCAATTGCTTTGCATGTGGCTAACCTGAGCGTGATTCCCCAGAACCACATACGTTCCCCTGAGCATCACCAAGATTGATCCCTGAGCACACAGCCAGGAGTAAGCCCTGAACATATCCAAGTGTGGCCCCAAACCCCCCAAAAGCTGACAAAAAATCCCACCAAACAAAAAAAAAACAGGCCTAGTGCTTTTATTTTTGTGGGAATTCCAGTAATTGGTTTTAAAAAAAAACAAAGATACTGTGTTTAAGTTTCACTTAGCTAAAGTCTTATTTCCAATTAAGTTTTTTTTTTAAAAAGAGCATTTGCAAGATATCTGATTATGCAGAAGACTGGGAAATACATAGAAAAACATTAATATTATACAAGGATTGTGAAATCTTGGGATCACTGGTTTTCTATTTTTCATAAGTTGTATATTATAGAATTTATAATATGCTTTTAGAAATAATGATTATATTTGACACTGATTGAAAGAACATGTGCTAAGCAAGTTGCATGAAATTTTTACATTTAGTTTCCACAGTTCTTGGCAGTAGGCAATATTGTGCATATTTTATTCTCGTTGTACAGATGAGAAGAAAACCGAGGCATGGAGAGATCATTTGACATAATATCCAGAGTCGGTTTATACTGACCTTAAAATTTAGGTTGACCTCTAATATGAATTACTTTTACTGTGCTTCTATGCTCAAAACTCCTGAAGACTATTTTTTATTATTTAAGAGAATGCTGCTATGTTGGGTTCATTTGTGCCTGAAACTGACCCCAGGGCCAGTTCTAATGTGTACAATGAATTAATGAAGGAAGAAATAAATGACAAAATTAACCTCTAATGCCTGTGCTCTTTGTTAAGAGGAATTTCCATGGGAAAAGAGAACACTAGTCCCAGCTCATGAGTGACTAGCCTCTAGCAACCATAACCCAGTGCTCAGAAATGACCCTGCGCGGCTTTGCTCTTTATTACAGTGCTTGGTCACCTGTGGAAAAGGGCACAAACACCGCCAAGTCTGGTGCCAGTTTGGTGAAGATCGAGTCAACGACAGAGTCTGTGACCCGGAGACCAAGCCAGCCTCGGTGGAGACTTGCCAGCAGCCAGAATGTGCATCCTGGCAGGCTGGTCCCTGGGGACAGGTATTTTGAATGATAAAGTTCTTAACTACATTCTTTCCTTCTTATCTGGAGAGGACTTGCAGACAGAGCATTCCAACCCCTGGGATTTCAGGAGGTGACTGAAATAAAGGCTGCTGTCCCCATCCACCCTTACACTATACCTCCAGGGTACCAGGTCAAGCTCAGGGAAACCACAATAATTTTGCCCCATTTCCCTGAGGGTTGCCACTTGCCCTCCTGGAGCTGATTATTTCTTTATAAACCCATGTGCATGTCTGCCCTTGGGTTGAAACTGGCTTGAGCCCACCAGTTGGTGAACAAATTCACAACAGATCTTCAGTCTGGCTGATGTTATCTCCTACGTGTCACTGTGGGGTCTGTTCCACAGTACAGTTGAGCACTAGTGTATTTGGCAGGAGGGACTGAACTGGAATTTGAAAGGGATGTTTTGGCTCCCAGAGTCACAATTCCAAAGCTCATTCTCATAAATAAGTCAGACACTTCAAACAGAATGAATTAGATCAAAGGTTGCAGAAACGTTTCTGAGTCGACTCTTCTGTAGGTTCCACAGTCTTAACCTGAACCATGCAAAAGAAAGCGTGAAAAGTGTCCCTTGCGCTTGCATTTGAGAAGCCATGACTTGTGGGATTAAGTCCTTCCTAATATAGAAGCAGGCGTGTTCTACGCGCTATGTAAATAGCATTCTGAGTTCCTAGGAGAAGCCGTGCAGCTGTCTACTGTCACTTACGTAATCTCTTGGGAAATGCCTTTCCCTTTTACACTGTCCCTGCTGTGGCTGCAGCTACATGAATCCTCTAACTTCTGATTTTAATCCCAGTATGCATATGATCAAGGGGTGGCAAGTTTTATTCTTACAACTTTACAATCTCTCTTTGTTTTGAATTTTTTGTTTATAAATTTTATTTTTTTTTGTTTGTAAATTTTAATATAATTTGTTTCTTTTACCAACCCTGTAGATTTAATACATTAACGTATACAAGAAAAAGAATCTCCTGACTCTGTACAAAGGTTGCTGTCTTGGGGTGTGTGTGTGTGTGTGTGTGTATATGTGTGTGTGTGTGCACTTTCTATTCTATTGCATTTTTAACTTTTTGAGTCATATTTGAGTTTCCTGTACCTTGCCTTTGGAATGGGTTTGAATTATGGAAAGTGCATGGATAGTAATGACTACGGAGTACAGAAAGTTCCCAGGCTGTTTTGCTCTCTAGGAGGCCCTGCACGCTGGTCTTTAGCATAGACACTTATAAATTTTCTCTAGTACACAGCATCCATAGTCAGATTGACTGACCAGGACTAATTCACTGTGGTAAATTAGACAGATCCACATGCACCTCAAAATATTGCCTCCTTTTTATCCACTGTAAAACTTGTGGGAACTGTAAGAGAAAAGAGCATAGCACTTGGTCATGATGCAGGCTTGAACATCGTGAATATAACATCTTTGAGAAACCACAGGGCTATTTTTATAATCTATGACTATATCAACTTAATGCTAGCCAGAGATTTGTTCTTCCATTGATTGAACCTGCAATTCAGAGTAACAAACTATTTTTTAAAACTATCAGTTAAGAATAATGCATGATTGATTTTCTCATGCTGAAACATCTTTGTATTCCTGGGATAAAACCCACTTGATCATGATAGATAATTCTTTAAATACACTGACAGATTTGATGTTCAATAATTTTGTTGACATTCTTGTGTCTATATTTACAAGAGATACTGGTACATAGTTTTTCTTTTTCTGTAATCCTTTTGGCAGAATATTGGCTTTTGATATCAGAGTGCTGATTTTATTACACAAGTTATGTAATATTTTCTCTTCAGTTTTTTTTCACAGAAGTTTGAGAAAGGTGGATGTTCACTCTTTTATGGATATTTGCTGGAATTAATGAGAGTTCTCCTACTTCTGGACTTTTCTTTATTAGGAGGTCTTTGCTTACTAATTCCATTTTTGCTCATATAACTGTGTTCAAATTTCCTATTTCTTCTGGAATCAGATGTGGTGATTTGGGTGTTTCTGGGCCATTTGTGCGTTTTATTCAGATTGCCTAGTAAGTTGGCATGGAGTTGCTTGTAATACTCTCATCATCCTTTTTCATGTCATACATATAGTCAGTATCCCACTTTCATTCCTGATTTTAGTTGTTTGCATATTTTATCTTTTGATTTTAATCAGTCTAGATAATGTTTTGTCCACTTTGTTATCCATTTTGTAGAACTCCTTAAAGTTCCATATTAATGAGTCTTTGTTTTTCTATACCACATTTTGTTTATCTCTTCTAATTTCTGTATGGTTCTTGTGGGAGGGAGGGGGTTTATGCGGGACTTGTTCAGAGCTCATACCTGAATTTATGCAGGACTTCTGCCTCTGAGTTCAGGGATCCTTATGGCTCTCAGGGGGCCCACAGGTGGTGCCCAGGATCTGATGCAGTCAGCCTGAAGCAAGGCATATTCCTGTAGTATCTCTCTAACTCCAGTTTTGGTTTTTGGACCAGACACAGTGATGCTACAGGGCTACTCCAGGCTCTGTGCTTAGGGGTTTCTTCCAGCAGTGCTCTATGTGACAATGGAGATAGAACCAGGCCCCTACACATAAAGCATGTGCTCAGCCCACTAGGCTATCTCTCCAGCCTTTTCCTTGTTTGTTTGTTTGTTTTATACAATTCCTTTTTTCTACAAGTTTTAGGTTTAGTTTAGTTCCTGAAAGTATAATGTTATTGATAAGATCTTTCTTAACTGGTATTTACAGATTTTAATTTTCACAAATGCTCTGCTTTGGGGGTCAGAACCAGTAAAGTGTTTGCCTTGCACACGACCAACCCAGGTTCGATCTCCATCATCCCATGCAGTCCCTTTAACACTGCCAGGAATAATGTCTAAGTGCAGAGCCAGCAGTAATCTGAGCATTACTGGGTGTGTCCCCCAAAATAGAACAAAACAAAAATAACCCCCCCAAAAAGTACTGCTTTTGCTACAGCTTTTTAGTAACTTGATGAAGAAGCGAAAGGGGAACAAGAGTTTACTGGGAATAGGAAAATCTTGGAATTCCAATGAGGGAAATACAAGTTCTACACATCCTTGGTATGTGTTCTAAAGATGTGCAACAAACATGAAGTTTATAAAGGGAAAGAAAAAGGAAGAAATATTATTGGTGCTGGCAAGCAGAAACTATTATTCTTCATTCTTGATTAATCACCAGCTAACATTGGGTGGAAAAGTTCCAAAAGTTTCTTTTCTTATAGAGATGTAGGTGATACTTCAGGAAGACTGTGGTTTTGTGGTTGGAAAGTTGATTTTCTTCCTAACTAAGTACTTGAATGAGCTTCTCTACCTTAATATCCTTCCAGTTCCAGTCTCGGGTCTCTCTCTGACAAATTAGTCTCTATTTTAAGTTTTCTTTTTCACAATATTTGTGAGCATTATAGCATATATTTATATTTTATTTTTTGTTTTAATTCATCTCAAAGTATTTTATTTGACTTTGATATTTAACTACCTTTGATATTTCTCCTCTGGCCCAATGTTTTTTAAGAATGTGTTATTTAACTTATCCATGTTTGTGAATTTACCATTTTTCCTTCTGTTTTTGATTTCCAACTATACAGAAGAAACTTACTAAAAGTTTATTAAGATTTGTTTTCTGGCCTAATATATAATCTGTATTCGAGAAAATTCTATGTGCTTTTAAGTGGAATGTGTAATATGGTTGGTGAATAAGTAAAGTGCCACATCTTTTTTTGCTGAATTTTGACATCTTTCTTTATTAATAACTCACTTAATTTCTGTAAGATTTGAATATATTCCAGTGCTCCAAAGAAATTGAAATCTTCTTGGGCTACATTGCTTTCTTCATCACTTAGGTGCCATGTGTGTTTTCCTAACTCTTAGATGATGCAAATTTAGGTCACTTTTAATATTTACTGTTCAGAAATAATATTTCAAAAAATAGTATTCCTTGTACAAAATTGATATTCTGAATATTTACTTAGGAAATGTTTTCAGAAGTCGAATTAGATCACAAACTTCATTAAGTTCCCTTTCAGTCATAGCACACTGCTAGGTATAGTGAGAAAGATATGGAGAAGACTGTTATTCACTTTCCTCTTTCTGCTCAACAGCAGAAGAGTTGAGCTCCTACAAATATAATGCCAATAAGAAGTAGAAATCACTTCAAGAGTTCTTGTGATCATTTATGTAATTTTACTAGAGGAGAGTTGCCCACTTTTACCTAATTTCTCTCTGTGCCATTTTGCCATCTTACCCACTTTGACGGAATATCTTTTCTCTTGCAGAATGCTATAGAGAAAGTAAGAAAAGAGAAAAATTAATTGAATATATATACTTTCTGTTTTATTTTCTTCCCTCAGTGCAGTGTCACTTGTGGACAGGGATACCAGCTTCGAGCCGTTAAATGCATCATTGGAACTTACATGTCAGTGGTAGACGACAACGATTGTAATGCAGCAACTAAGCCAACTGATACCCAGGTTAAGTCTCTTTGTCCAGCTCTTTTGTTGACTTTGGTCATTAAATGCTACAGCCTTCAAGCAGTTCAGTCAAAGCTGAAGCCTTTTCATACATAGAGAAACCAGTTAAAGAACCGAACTGTCTGCATTTACTTATTTGTTACATTTTGATGTACTGGTTTTATTCTTTGGTTATTTGAAATGTCTTTAGGTTAGGTTCTAATTCATATTAGATGACAGTTGTTGATTGATTAGTCTAGTTTTCTTAAACTTATTTTTATAAAAGTATTTACATACAGGATCCTATGTTCTGGCAGCACTGTGCTGGCTTGTATAAGCTGTGATGAGATTTGGGAATTGCAAGCAGATTGTTAATTAGAGGCATTGTGAAAAATGAAATTATAAAGCTAAAATGAAATAGATAATACTTAAAACTTAAGTGAAAAATGTGACTTGATTGTGTCTGCTACATTTTTCTCTCATTTGTGCTTCTGAGGTTTATTACGTGTGCCTGGCCCCTGAAGGTGGGATTGCTGTGTAATGGAGAATTCCCTATACTTCTCTCCTCAGCTCTCTACTTCTCGAACATCTTGATGTTGGCTTTTGTGAAAGCATTTATAGCACAGGAATCAGAAAATGCTCTAATATACAATTAGTTTATGACTTCATTAGATTAGACATAGGAAATTGATAAATTATTAATAATATTTTATGGTGGAAAAAAGTATATGCAGCTACTATTTTGTAATTAATACAAAGTTATGGGCCAGAGCAATAGTACAGTGGGTAGGGTGTTTGCCTTGCACACAGCTGACCTCGGTTTAATCCCTGGTATCCCATATGGTACCCTGAGCACTGCCAGGTGTAATTCCTCAGTGCAGAACCAGGAGTAACCCCTAAGCATTGTTGGGTGTCACCCAAAAGGCTAAAAATTTTTTTCAAAAAATAAAGAAATATTCTGGCATTTGAAAGTTAACTGTTTCAACAAAGAAATTGCTCTATGGTCGATGAGTGAGTGAAAAGCATCTATATTACCGCATTTTCATCCTCACTTAAGCAAAATATAGCTAGCATTTGTGTCAGAACTATAGTTCTTTGCCAGTTACAGCCATGGCTTAGAGGCAGACATAAGCATTTTATGAAAATCAATGAAAGTATTTTTGTGAGACTGAATTGGTTGTATGGAATTCAAAATTAAGAATTTTTGTCATCGCTGGTCTTTTTTAATTTTTTTTTTTTTTTATCTACGATCGCTGGTCACTTGACAAAATACCACATTGACTTGTATCATCTTTATTTTGACTACTTCCTCAAAATGGTCTAAACCACCACGTGATATGTACCTGGGAAATACTAGTCATTATAAGTAAATCTGTCATGAAATAGCAATATAGAGACTCAAAGTACATTCAGAATTATTCCGTAACATGCATTAACTCTTGGAGAATTTCCACAACTTGTGATACCTCTAACGTTTCTCCACTATGTATAAAGGTCCCCATGGCTTGTTTTGGAACAAAAAGGAATACACAAGGTCTGAGCCAAATGAAAAAAAATCCCATTTGGTCTGTAAACTCTGTTTAGGCAAGACTCTTTTAGGCATTTATTTCCACAACCCCAGCACTTGATGTGGCTGGTGCCTGCCACATCTTAATTCATGTCTTTGGCTTAATACAGATGGATATTAAGTCAAAGAATATTTACTAAACACTGAATTGGGCATGATTGTAAGTGTTATGTGCTTTTGTTTTCCCATCTGTAAATCTGATAATATTATCTACCTATAAAAGAGCTTTGTTCATTATCAGGATTTCCTCTGGGGATTACAGGATGTTCTATAAATCCTGGGCACTAGAATATTGAATCTACTTCTTATGCCTAGATTTGGTCTTTGGATTCTTGGGAAGGTAAACCCAGAAAACAGGTTCTGATTAGCATCTAATTGAAATGTGAGTACAGAATTTGGCATTCAGAATATAAAAAATTAGAATTTTTTTAAAAGGATATCCTGCTCTCCCCCAGCTATTTTGCAATACAATTTTACTTCTGCATAAGTAGGAAAATTATAGTTTTAAAACTTATTAAATAACCTCCTACTCAGTATCAAAGTAATTAAGATTTGTTCCCATTTGTAATTTTAAAAATTGGAGCTGAAGAATGTCATGTTAAGAATGTCATGTTACAAAATCTAAGGTCTTAGGAATTCTTGGCCCTTATCCTTTCATACAATATGAATATTAATTTTACTTTTTTTCTACCTTGTCTCACATCTAGGATTGTGAATTGCCATCTTGTCACATTCCTGCATTTCCTCCGGAAGCAAGGAGAAGCTCTCATATTCACAGTGTACCAAGAACCCAATGGCGATTTGGGTCTTGGACTCCAGTAAGAAAGTGGATGGAAGAAGCAGAAAGGGTGGAAGGGAAATAGATGTTCCTGACTTGATTGTAGAAAGTGGGTTTCTGTACTGTCAGTGACTATTTTATATAAAGTATCTATACTGTTTTATTCCAATATCCAGTGCTCTGCTACTTGTGGAAAAGGTACCCGGATGAGATATGTCAGCTGCCGGGATGAGAATGGCTCTGTGGCTGATGAGAGTGCCTGTTCAACCTTGCCTAGACCAGTGGAAAACGAGGAATGTTCTGTGATCCCCTGTGGGCAGTGGAAGGCTTTGGACTGGAGTGCTGTAAGCAAGTGAATTCTTTGCAATTGGGAGAGGTATAAGAAGACATGGGGATGAAAAATAGTAGATCCCAGATGTCAGAGGGTAGTGTGTCAGAACTAGACTGTGATTTAAATTCTTCTGTCACATATGTGTGCAGCTGATACAGATATCAGTGAGAGGGATATAAAGAATGCACTTTCAAAAAATGTCTAAATCAGGGAGCCCGAGGAGTACAGGGGTTAAGGTGAGTGTTTTTAAGCTGTTAACTGTGTTTCCGTCTCCAGCACTATATGGCCCCTATTATAATTAAATATACCCGATGGACCCCTGAGCACCACTATGGTCACCTAGGTAATCCCTGGCACTTCAGGCTCTGAACGACACCATTTCTAGACTCCAAATCCACTGGAGAACACCCCTTTAAGTATGCAAACACAAACACACACACATACACACACACATAAATGAACTTGAAGTCTAATGAAACCTTTTTCCGTTGGGATGGCTTGAAAACCCACTCTTAATTGAGTCACATGAAAATACAGCTGTGGCATATTAATAGGGTCAATAAGAAGTTAGTTGGATAGGTCTATGGAGAAGGCATCTTACTTTGAGTATCAGTCCTCCTGCATTCTTTGATTGATAGAAGCCATAGGCTTTTGGCTTTACTGCCCAAGTAAGAATTAAGATTTCTTATTCAGCTCACTGGATCTAATTTCCTATGAACGCCAAGAACCATTTGAGGGTGGCTTTAGAGAGTCAGGGAAAAATCTAGCCCATGGCAACTACAGGTTGCATGACTCTGGTCATTTTGTTTAAAGTCCTTAACCACCAGTTTCTTTGACTCTTAAAAGATAATCAAAATAAAATATTTAACAAGATTGTCATGAGGATTCTTTGAGAGATATGTTAAATTCTTAGTACATTGCTAACATAATAGGTGTTCAAGAAGTGAAAGATAACTTCAATCTCATGCTTTGAGCCTCTCTCTAAATATCTGACCATGAGTCTGCCCATCCATCTTTTTTATCTATCAGATCTATTGGTCTGCTCTACACAGTTTTGCTAAAGCTTACTGTAGAAAGAGCAGTGGATAATAATAAAATAATAAATAATAATAATAGATCATAAAGTCTTTGTCTTCATGGAGATTATTCCAGTGGAAATTCTAATCAATAAATAGATGAAAACATTGACATATACTAGTATCAGATGCTCTTGAGCATTAGATGAAAATAAAGCTGCTTTGGCATAGTTTATAAATTATGCCACTGCTCCATTTGATTTTTAGTGCTTTTAGTCAGGGTGATCAGAGAAAGCCCAACATTTTGCTGAATAAAACTGGAATGAAATGAAACAGTGAACCACATGTATATTTGTGTCATACAACAAAAGTACAGCAGTGCAGACCCTGAGATGAGGATGTGCTTGGCAAGCACAGGAAAGGTAAATAAGGTTATTGTGTGTAGAGGCACTCCATGGAGAGTGATATGAGATGAATCAGAGGTAGCTAGTAACCATATCCTAAAAGGTCTACAAGGTCAAGGTAAGGATTAGGAATAGTATTCAAAATGAGTTGGAAACCACTGATCCAGGGAATAATGTTATCTGAGTATTTTAAGGGTCATGGTTTATGATATGTGCAATAATAGACTTGGGTGGAGTCACTGTAGTATTCACAGCAATAGAAGGTTTAGAATAGTGGGATGACGGGAGATTGTGAGTCATAGAGCTGGAATGGGGATGTAATTTGAATACAGAGCAGTGAAATTACTATGGTGTAGGAAGAAAACTGAGCAGACAAGAATAATATTAGGGTTTTTGCTTCAGCATTTGGGTGGGCAGTGGACCAATTACAGAAAATACCAAATGGGAATTTACAACTACCAAGTAACTGACCCTTTTCTCTCCTTGAACCTTCCCCTTAGTGCTCAGTAACATGTGGGCAAGGTAGGCCACAAGGCAAGTGGTCTGCGTCAACTACAGTGATCATGTGATTGATCAGAGTCAGTGTGACCCAGAATATATGCCAGAAACGGGTCAGGAATGTTCCATGTCACCATGCCCTCAAAGGATCCCAGACAGTGGACTGACTCAGTACCCTTTCCAAAATGAGGATTACAGTCCCAGGAGCGCCAACCCAAGTCGCACTCATGTGCTTGGAGGAAACCAGTGGAGGACCGGCCCTTGGGGGAGCAGTGAGTATTCATGGAGTTTTTCATCTTTGATGGTGTCTCTTTCACTCTGACAATGTGTTTGGAGAGAAAAAGAAATACATTTGGAGTACTTTTTTTTGGGGGGACAGGGGGGCTTGTTTGAGATCCATATCTGTTGTACTCAGGGCATACCCTTGGTCATGCGCTGAGAGATAACTCTTGGCAGTACTCTGGGACAATATGTGGTATTGGGGATTGAACCTTGGTCAACTGCTTGCAAGGTGAATGCCACTCTCTCTGGCCCCATCATTTAATTAATTTTCCAAAGGGATTAACCACATGCCTTTTCACATTGTGAGGTAACTTACAGTCACTGAAAAGGAGTCAGACTACTGCCTACATGCACCAACACTGGATAAGGATGGGTTATCACTTCTGGGTGACATGATCTGGTTGCCTTTCTGGAAAGAGCCATGAAGGTTATGATGCCCAGTTCTGAAGGCAACAGGAAATTCTCACCTATAAAGAAAACCAGATGGCAGAGCAGCTTTTCTGTGAAGGAGTTTTAAATGAAAGTCATTCTCCTTTTGCAGTTATCCCAATCAGGCTCTCAAAATAGCCTGATTTCTGTGTGATTTGTAGTAGTAGATCGTAGTCCTAGAATCTACTACTATGGGGGAGGATCGTCAGTTCTGGTAAAAATCCTGTACTTTGAGAAGAAGTACCGTAAAGCATGAGCCGTGAAGAACAGTGTCTCTGTTGGAATTAAGGACTTGTAATTTTTAATTTGGGGGGAGTCTTAGATTTTTCTCTCCTCTTTGAGCTTCAGTTTCCTTATCTGTTAATGAAGTTAACCAAAATTCCAGATCTTGACTTGTAAGAATTAAATGCAAATCAAATTCTTTCACTCACTGTGCCACAGAGAACTGAATACATGTTGACTATCCTCTTTTATTATTATAGTTTTCTTTGTCAAATTAGAAAGTCCTTAATAATATTATTTACTATCCAAAGGAAAGAAAAATTTTAATTTAGAATGTTACACTTTTAAGCTAATATCCCCCAATAATAACAGTATGGAAAACTGGACATACCTCATGGGAATATAGGTGGGTATGGTGGCAAGTAGCCCTGAGAATGTGTGGGAGTTAAGTATTCACTAATTACTCAGGGTCTTCTTTGAAATTGGTTACTATTATTTTCTTTCTATTGCTGCTAATTATGTTTAATTATTTCTGGACTAAAAAGCATTAGGAGGAAACTGCCTATTTCCCACTGTGGTTATATTTTAGTAATTAGATTTACTTTCCTGTGAATACTGATTAGCCAGTAAGCATTTTCATGCACTAAAGTGTGGTTGTATGTAGAACAGCTGTCAAGGTGCCCAGGACTTTCTCTGTCTCTTATTCTTCTTGCACGCTTCCTATTCTGACATAGAAGAGGTAAGAGAGATTTAGATACTGAGAAATTAAGGAATATCAAAAAGATACCACTGAGTGCCCCATGAATTTTCTTGAGCCGAACTTTAAAACACACACATATGACCTAATAATAACAAAAAGTGCTCTGACTAGAGAAAAAACGAACAAGTGTTCAAGACATTCTCATTAAATACTCCACTAAGGATGATGCATTCTTTTTAAGACTGAAGGATTTTTTTCTTTTGGGGTCACACCTGGCAATGCTCAGGGGTTTCTCCTGACTCTGCACTCAGGAATTACTCCCTGGCGATGCTCGGGGACCATATGGGATGCCGGGGATAAAACCCGGCCGGCATGGGCCGGCCGCGTGCAAGGCAAACGCCCTACCCGCTGGGCTATCGCTCCGCCCCTAGACTGAAGGATTTTTGTCGTGGATAAAGTTCCCAATTAGAAAGGATTAGGTAACCCTTTCTGGAATAATTAGATAACATTTTATTTATTTATTATTTTGTTTATTTCTTTATTTTTGCAACACTTGGGTAATTCCATACATTCCTCATTATGCCTGTCTTTTTTCTTTATGGATTTTTTTCCCCCCCACCAAGTTAACTGAGACTGAATCCGGACAGTGTGGTTTTTCAGTTGTAGTTTGATATATCTGACCTGCCCTCAGTAGCATGCGGAAATCTTGTCCTTCTTTTCCTGGGGAGCGACGCAAACTGTGCCTCCTAATCTTCTTGACTTCCATGGCAGGAAAGGCAGCAATGTGTCCTCAGGACTAGAGGATGGGATCCCAAAGTTTCCATCAGATTCAGACTAAGAACTTCATTTTATAGAAGATCTGTATCAGCCTAAATGCTGGCAGAGTTTTACTGTGTAAACTAGGGATCTCCTATTGCAAGCCCAAGAAAAGAGATTGACTCTTTCTAGTAAAAAGCAAAACAAAAACAACCATTCATTTTACTGCAGCGGAGACAAAGACCAGAGTTCAGTGATCTGAGTTTAGTAAATATTTTCAACTGTGTGGGCCAGACAATCTCTATGTCAATTGACAGCTTTACTGTAATAATGCAAAAGGAGTCATACACCATACTGTTCTTTACTACTGTTTTGACTTTGTTGTGGGGGCCACTTCCAACAGTGCTCAGATCCTAGCAATGCTAAGGGATCAAATCATAGCCTCAGCAAATGTCAGGCATGTGACTATCACTTGAACCACATCCCTGGCCCACCAATAAAATTTTATGTATAGAGTTAGGTGGTCCTTGAGTGGTGGTTGGTCAACCCTGCTCTAGAGCTAGAGCATTAAGTACAGAATACTGTTCGTAAGGGTCTGTATCTTAATGAATTCCCTTCAAAAAGGATTTGTAACCCCTGGAAAGTCTGATTGCTCCAGTTATACTCGCCATCTCCTTGACGACGCAAGAGCACACTCTTAATAGACAGGCCCACCAAGGTGGCACCTTGGGGAGGTTTGGAGGATATATGACTTCTTAAAAGATAATTGACTAAAATAAACATTTTCATGTATCTAAAGGACCCTATAATTAATAATATTGCCAATAAAATTGGCTATTTTTTAAAGTTTTTAAAGAGCCTTGAACTTTCAGATATAAAGGAAAACAGATGTTCATCACTGATTGCTTCTCTAAATTCTGTTCTCCATTTTGTTAATTATTTTGGGGAAAATATCTTAGACATGCTCAGGGGACTTGGGTCCCATTTGTAACAATATTTCACCTGCCTGTGCAAGCAGGAATGTTCAGTGATCAGGGCCAGCAGTGCTGGAGGCTACAGGCTGATACCCAGGAGTGCTCAGAGACCACGCGGTGCCTAGGATCAAACTCTGACCTCCAGGTGTTGAGCATGCCCTCCAGCCCTTAGCATTATCTCCCTAGCCCTGGTCTCTCACATGTTGTCCAGACTGGACAAAGAAGTGTAGACATGGAGCTGTTAACCAAAGAGTTCCAAAATTCGCAAACATGGGAATGGCACTAAATATCCCTGTGATTTATAATAAAGGCAGTATTGGACTTGGAGAAAAATGATTTATGGTATGTCACCTGACTCCTGGAGGACAAAAGCCCAAGCAGACCCTGGATTCAAGATAATGATGGGCATTGTTGAGTCCCATCCGAGTGCCGTGTATATATATTGCCTGGGTCAAATTCTCAGTAGAAGCAATGGGAAGGTCACAGGTTTCTTACGGGAAGCCTGTGGATTGGTTAACCTTGGTGGACAGACTGGTTGACATCTGTCCATCCATGTGCTAGTTAACCTTAATGAAGGAAAGAAACACAACATTTGTGGAGATATTGCAACCCGAAACTTTAATTGAACCAGGCAGTAAATCCTATTACTCGGCACTGTTAAGGAAGCTGATAGGGACCCATGTTAGGACATATGGCATTGCTGCAAGGAGTTTATCATTTTATTGAGGCAGCAATGCTCACAAGTGACATAATAAAGGAATGCTACAGTATTTATAGTGGAATATCCTTCCTAGCATTAAAAAGTTTTGTTTTGCTCTGTTCTGTGTATTACACCCAGTGTACTTTGGGTTTACTACTGACTCTGTGCTCAGGGATCACTCTTGGCAGTGCATGAGGAACCATATGTGGTACCAGGGAATGAACTGAGGTTGACCATGTGCAAGGCAAGCACCTTAATCTCTGTACTATATTTTTTAGGTATTTTATTATACCACTGTGAGATATACAATTGCAAAGATATATAATTAAAAGTTCATATTTGGGTTTTTTTTCATACAGTGTTCCAGCATCCATCCCTCCACCAGTGCCCATCTCCCATCACCAACGTCCCCGCTTCCCTCCTCCCTCCCTCAGCCCGCCTCCATGGCAAGTTCTTTAACTGTACTATATTTTTGATCCCAGCATGCATTTTAAGTGTTTTTTCCTAAACAAGGTCAATTAAAATAATCATTATGTGCATTTAAAAATTATGTACTATGCCCTAGATAAATGGAAAAAATTATTTTCAAGTTTTAAGTATACTAGAACCCTCAGGGAGAGAGAGTAGAATTTTTATAAATCAAAATTGCCTAAACAATTTCCCAGAAATAATTAATAAGCTTGTTGTCCTGCTCTGCATTTACAAACTAAATTTATTATATTTCAAAATCACACACAATTTGTTTGGCAAAACTGGGACATTGCACCAAGTTTCAGTATAACATGCAAAACACACATCCACACCTTTATATGGAGTGAGCGTCCCAGAGAAACAGTGCTTTTGGATATATTGATATAACATTGTTTTGAGCTTGGGTTTGATAGAAAGCACAAATCAATCAGCCTTCATAATTCAAGACTATTGCCAACACATTTGTGGCTTTATAATCGCATTGCTCTCAGAACTAGATGGCTATTTTATAAGCAAACTGATTTTACAAGTTAAGGGTAGTAGTAAACACATTGGGTTTCAAAAGATAAGGAAATTGTAGAGGGAAAAACACTCAAGATGTAGATAAATACGAGAGTTATGAGAAGCTTGTGTGGGAAACTCTCTGAAATATAAACATAATTCTAGACAACCCTGAGAAGGAACTCTAGGCTGAAATGAAAGTGTGCCTCAAGAGAGGATTGACAATGTGGAATTTAATCACTGTCATTGGAAGTTAGAAATAAAGCCCATCTTGCTACCATTAACCGAGGATGTAGAGGCTATTATGAAGTGAAGAAGGCAACACTACCTGTGAGGAAGTGATGGCTAAATAGCATTCTGTGCTGTTGTGCTTAGGTAAATGACTGACATCATACAGACGCCAACATTTCAGCTGCTGGTAATTTCTTCAGCACCACCTTGACCCTCGTGTTGAAAGGAAAGTCAAAGTCAAATGTTGGCACTAAATGTGTGCTCAGGATTTTGGGAAGCAAAGAACGCCAACAAACTAGGCAGTTAGTCAGCACCTCTACTTGCCTCTCAGACGCAGAGGATAGGGAGGACTATGAAGGGGGTCTGCTTTGAACTCACCAGATGCTATTGCTCACTTAACCCAAGGCAAAACCATGTTCCAGGAGTTTGGAAGGTGTGTGCATTAAACACCCCATGAAAGGGGTGGCATCTCGTCTGTGGCGGAGGACTTGAGAACAGTTTCTCTCATAATGTCATGAAGCCACTTTTCAACTCGCTGCTTTCTGTGTGCCTAGCATGGAAATTCAGGTGGGAATTATTCTGCTGACTGATGTCTTATGTGTTTAGTGTTCCAGTACCTGTGCTGGTGGATCCCAGAGACGTGTGGTTGTGTGTCAGGATGAAAATGGATACGCTGCCAACGACTGTGTGGAGAGAATCAAGCCCGATGAGCAGAGAGCCTGCGTAGTCTGGCCCCTGTCCTCAGTGGGCTTATGGCAGCTGGGGAGAGGTGAGGGGGGGAACCATCCACCTGTGTGCTTTTGGCGAAGGCCCTGGGCTGTTTCCTTCCAAGTGCTGTTTCTGTTCTTTTGTTATTATAAGGAAGAATTAGCTTGACTTAAACCTTCTTGATTTGAAATTTTCTTGGACACCTATGCTAGTTCTGGACTCATTGAAAAGCATGTGTGTTATCTATTCTTGACAAGTTGAAAACATGAGAGAGAAAAATCAGGAAGCAATATGGAAAAATCTAGCTTAAATGATTTGTTAGCTCCTGCTGATTAAAAATGGATGTTTTTAAAGTGATTGAAACTATATATTAACTTAATCCTTAGAAATTGTGCCTTCTTCAGAGTTTGGGGAAATCTCTAAATCCCAAATGAAAACAGAATTAATAAGTACTATTATCCTGGTGAAGGTGATATATTTTTAAACATGAATGTGATTGAACAGCTTTAATCTGAAAAAAATGAGTATATATAATTTAAATGAAACTCTTCAGAGACAAACCTTTAAGGGTTGCCTGCTGTAACTGATGAACAATTAAATAAAGTATTTGAACAACAACAACAACAAAAAAAGACTGGGTCCTATTCCTCGCCTAGCCCTGGGTCTTCAATGTCTGTGACCTCAGCAGGAATTGTAATTTTGGCCAAAGTCAATATCCTTATCTTTATTTTGGAATAATTATGCATTATCTTCAGAGCAGTCATGTCCATCATACAAGAGAGCGCATGCCAAATGCCTGGCCTTAGCCCTCAAAATTAACTTATTTTATAATAATGATAATTATTTTATTTCTAATCACTATTAGTCATATCAGTATTGTTCTTAACTACTCCTAGGGTTTGACGATACTATAATATGAACTGTTAGACACATATTGCTTTCTTTCTGTTTAACCAAAACTATGTCTCTCTACTCTTAAATCCAGAGGGAGAACACATGTTTAAAGCTCGTTGAGCTGTTCTTTCTTGACTGTAAAATTTATAGAATAAAGCATGAAGATTACATCTTGGAAACCCCAGTGCCAAGATGGGTACAAAGACAAGTGAGATGGATGGGCACATTCGTCCAGACTCCTGGCTAACTGAAATCATGTGTATGCATTTCATGGTTTCATACACGTAACCTAGTAGTCACAGGCAGTCCTCACAAGAGTTTTGTTGACTTTCCTGAATAATACGTCATTCCCAAGGGCTTTGCTGAAAGGCAGGAAGGGGGAGTCCGGCTTTGAGACTCATGTATTGTGGGTTTCCCAAAACTACTCACAAAGTTCTGTCTTGGGGGCCTCTGATGAAGCTTCTGTAATTGGATTGAAGCCAGAAGAGTTTGCACATATGCTGGGATGCTTGCTGTCAACAGGGACCAGATCATTCCAAATGCTGTGGGAGATCTGGCAGGGATCTTGACACAGCAGGGAACCCAAATGTCAGTATTCCTGGATGTGAGCACAGCTGTCCTGTCCAAGAAACATAACTTGTTCCTGCCTCAGAAGTTTGGGTCCAGCCAGGAGTCAGAAGAGTTCCCATCACATTGTTTATTCATCTTACGGAAAAGCCATAGATTTCCTAAGATTCAGTGGACATAAAATATAACGTTATGACATCTATGAAGATGGAAGTCTCAGAATAGCCAGAGGGTAGTGACAACTTCTAAGAGGCATGCCAGAAAATAAACTGGCTAAGTCATTATTTCTTTGATTTAGTGCTGGGCAGTTCAAACATTTGTGCTTTTTTATTTTTTTTCCTGTTGTGTATACCTCAAATAAAAGGCTGTTACTTACCCTACGTATATGCTAGTGAATTTATTATGATCAACTTACTTAATATGCGGCTATGTTGCCTATCTATAAAATGGGCAATGTACTATCTTTTTGATGCAGTAACATATGATCATCTTCAATAAAGGCGAATAATTGATACCTCCCATTATATTATTCCTATTCTGATGTCAACATTATTTTTGATCATTTATTTCTATTTAAAGACTTACTTTGCCCTTGTTAGAGTAGAGTTGGGCTAAAGGTATTTCTCATAAAATCAATATGTATTGTAGCTATACAGACAAAATAACTATAGCATCCCTTTCTTCCTTCCAGTGTACTAAGCTGTGTGGTGGAGGCCTGCGGAACAAGATTGGTGGTCTGTCAGCGGTCCAATGGTGAACGGTTTCCAGACTTGAGCTGTGAAATTCTTGATAAACCTCCAGATCGCGAGCATTGTAACACACATGCTTGTCCTCAAGATGCTGCGTGGAGTACTGGCCCTTGGAGTTCGGTACGGCCCTAGCTCTTACTGTTTGATAACCAAAGCATCTCAATATTCAGGAGCTTTCTGCTGCGACAGATCATTGTCATGATCAAAAAGGGCATCTTGGGAACTAGGCTACAAATGGTCTATTAGTTTCTTCATGTTAACTGGCAACAGAATTCACTTTTTATAATATGCCCAAAGTGTCTTTACATCTGAAATGTTCTCCCCAAGAGTAGAAATTCTTTTGAGACCATTTAGCTTTGGTCCAAGGCTTCTAATGCTTTTTTGCTCAGTTAGCAACTGGCAGTGCAATACAGGTTTGCCACTGTAAATATTAGGCACGTTTCTGGGGCAGCTCTTAGCAAACAAAAGGATTGTCTGTGTCAAAGCAGTGCTTTTGCAAAGTGGTGCCAGAAACTATGAAGCCACTATAAGGGCTTCATAAATAGAGTAAACATTCCTGTAAATCTATGTATGGCATTGAAGCTGAGTTGAGTATTATTTTATACCATATAAGAAGCCCTTTGTAAAAATTCCATGTCTTCACCATTTCTGAAGCCAGTTAAAGATTGTAGTGACTTGATGAACACCTACTGATGTTTCTTAGAGCTAAAGCGTTCAGTGTCTGCGATTATGTTTTCAGGTGTAACAATAGCAGATAGAATAGGACATACAAATATACTTGGTATTGAGGAGAAATCAAGAAGAATTTAAAGTATATCTAACCCAGTATTGTTTAATGGGGCTGTAAATATTTTATTCAAGAGTTTAAGAAATGCCACTCTGAGTCAGACATGCAGTTCACCTGGAGCATTGGTTAATAGTACTGGCACTCTCCCAAAATGAATATTTTGCAAAAGAACAGAAATAATCTTAGAATGTCAGGAATGTTCTCTGACATTCCCAACTTGTCTAAGTCACCTACTATTTACTGTTTTTTATGACATTTTCCATTGTGAGTCCATTTTATTTTCATCCTTTTCACTCTTCTACCAGAAACACTACTGGAGTTAATGTTTCCACAAATCTACTATCTCTGCTTTCTCTCTCTCCTCCCTTCTTTCCTTTCTCTGTGTCAGCAATTGACCCCAGGGTGTGACACATGCAAGGCAAAAAACTCTTTCACTGAGCCATATTCTCTCCTGTGTCACTTTAATTTTTATTAGAAAGCTTCTTTCAGAAGGTGTATGTATACAATACAACCAATCATGTGGAGCAATATATTGTTGCATAATATATTGTTTCCATAGC
Organism: Cryptotis parvus; assembly: GCA_021461705.1. Taxonomy (NCBI): domain Eukaryota; kingdom Metazoa; phylum Chordata; class Mammalia; order Eulipotyphla; family Soricidae; genus Cryptotis; species Cryptotis parvus. The sequence goes on from JAJIBD010002355.1 coordinate 150,899, forward strand.
ATTATCTTCCTTGAATACAACTTATTGTTGTTATGTTTTTGTTTGGGGATCACACCCAGCAAATGCTCAGGGCTTACTCCTGGCTCTGAGCTCAGGGATCACCCTAGTGGGGATTGGGAGACCATAGTGGTTGCTGGGAACTAAACCTGGGTCAGCTACATGCAAAGCAAGTAACTTACCTGATACACTATCACTCTTACCCCACAACTCATTTATTTACATAGGATTTCTACATTCCATAGGATTTTTTTAAATATAAATGACTGAAATTTAAGATAGGACCACTAATATTATTAACTGAAGACTTTAAGTGGGGGGTGTTTGTTTCAGTTTTTCTTGTACCTGAGCACTGTTTTTTGATGCTTACATAAAAAGAGAAATTTCATGCTCTGTTATACAAAGAAGTAAACATGATTGGTATTTGACAACTACTCTGGGGCCTAGGAATAAGGCTACCTTTATAAGTCCTCTTAAATCTAATTTTTTTAAAAAGGAAATCAAAAGCTTTTTATTTAAGTACATTCATTTGCAATATGTCACTTAAATAGATATATAAAAGATAGCATTTCCAATTCCTACTGCAAGAATTTTATTTCAATTTTTTGTTGAATTCTGTTACTGTACAGTATTCATAATAATTATTAAGGTAAACATACCTCAGTGAATGGTGTTAATGGCCATAAAGGCTCTTCTGTGGTGCTGCATCAATTATAGCTGACAGTGAAATTAATAACGTCAAAAGTATATTTAAGGTGCTAACAAATTTCTTTCAACAGAAAACAAACTTTATTTATTACTGAAGGATAGCAATTAGTCCTGCAGTTGGGCTGCTTACTTTGCCCACCCCCATTGAGATAATGTTCAGAGTATGTGCTACTGGGAGGAAAGGTTTCCCAAGGTCACGGCAGAGATAGCCTCATTCAGCAAAGGCTACTAACGAGCAATGTTTAGGAAGGAACCCGAATTCAAGTTGCTGGTCTTTCAGCGTTTTTTGCATTGAAGCTTCTGAGAATGGGAATTTAAGTAGCTGTTTAAGACCCCAAATTCTGATTCAAGTCATTGCAGATTTTGATTTGTGCTTGTGAGAACCTTCCAAATTCAGACGTTACTATTCTCTTTTTATGTGACCTTTCACTTCCTTTTTTTTATCACACCCATCAGTGTCAGGACATACTCCTGGCTCTGTGCTCAGGAATTATTGCTTGCTGGTAGAGTTCAGGGAATCATATGGGGGTACAATGCCCAAGATCAATGCCAAGTTGGCTACATGCAAGACAAGTGCCATTTCCACTGTACTATCATTCCAACCCCTCTTTCTTGTGTGTGTATGTGTGTGTGTGCTTACACTGATAATTCCTTCTGTGTTTGTCTCTTCCTCCTGGAGGACAGGAGTGAAGACTTAGCCCACAGCCCTCTGAGCAATGGTTTTCAAGTGCTATCTACAGTGGTGATTCACCCTGAGGACCAGTGCTCAGACAGCAGCAAGTTCTCAGGTGTGAAAAATGTTGAAAACAACCCATCTAGAGTAAGCTGAATCATCAGGATAATTAAAGTGGAAAAGGTTGCTAGGTAATGCCACTGATCCAAGAATGTTCTCCGCATTCCTTTCTTCATTGCCTTGTGAGTTTGTCACTGATCAGCTTGGAGACAGTGGTGCTTCTTGAGAGAAATTGCTTGTTGGATTTTTCACAACCCAAACTAAGATTATTCTCTGAGCCTCACTTTAGTTGCTTTGAATAATGTTTGTCTACCCGAATAATGAGAATTTATGAACTCATGAAGGAATTGTACTTTTGTTTCTGCCGGCCAATTTATAAATCTGTTCCTACCTCATTTTCATATTACAGTTTGCAGCTTCTATAGGGAGAAAGAAAAAATGTCTAACATTAATTTATCGGTTCACTGCCTCTCTCTCTAGCAAATAAAGATTGTAAATATCATTACCATATTTCCAGTTTTAAGCAGTCAAATCTAGTATTACCTGGATATTTTGAGTATTACAGATTTCTATATGTTTATATATTAAAGCATATTTATTTTTCCATGTTATTTAATTTTATATAAAATGTTTAAAATCAGTGTTTTTTTCAAAGACTGTAAAGGCATAGGTTGTGTGAATAAGAAAAGCATGTGTATGATTCTTTTGGATTCAAAAACAATTTTGTAAACCTTTATAACCTGTACCATCCTCTCCCAAATCTGAGTAACCAAGTGACAAGCCTAATGTAACTAAATAGTTTAAAATGTGTGATTTAGAGGGGTACTTTGAAAGTATTTCTGAATTTGAAGAACTGCATAGCCATATAAACAAATTATAAGAGGCTTAAATTTTGTTGAGTTTTTTCTTTTCTAATATTGTCCTGATTCATTGAGTCTCAACTATGAAATATGAATGCTTTGTTTATTGAATTTGTGGTTAACAACGAAGCATAGCAAGAAGACAGAAAATGATTAGAAGAAATGTTTCTGAACATGTAAGAGGCAGGCGCTAGTTACAGGAAAAACCTAACCTATTATGTATAAATTTGATCACACCTTATTCTCTGTGTTTAGCTAACTGTGAAAGTCTTGCAACATTTGTCAATTTTGTGATTTGTTCTGCAATGCATTTGCAGAAAGCATTTCTTACAAAAGAAAAATGAAGGAAATACTAAAACAATAAACTCTGCAGTTTTAATAGAACCTGCGTTTTCAAACAATTATGAATCATAAATATGACCTCAGAGACCTATTCGTTGCTCAATTCCCCAGTGAGTTCCATTGTGTACTGTGATTATCAAAGCTGAAAAGACTGAAGTAAGAGGGCCCCAGTACTAGTTGGGGTTTTTCACAAAGGTGCTGAATAAGAGCTTCTCCAAAGCAATGCTGGGAGCAATGCCTTGCTAAGAATTTAGAGTGCACAAGCTAAGCTGAGCAAATATGCATCATACTTAGCTGCCATGTTGCACCTCGAGGAAGAAGTTTTTATGAGTCCATTTGACTATGTGATAATCTACTTTAGAGCTAAGACCTCAGCATGATGCCAAGATGTCAGTAGTGACCCTGCTATGTTGGCAGAAAGCCATGGATCACGTTCGAGTGAATGATAAAGCTCCTCTTTATATTCAATAAAGGAAATGCCAAAAAGTCTAACTCTATTTAACATGAATAATATTTAGCTTTTACAAACATTGTCCATTTGACTGCACAACAGAAAATTGATAGTTGATATTATTATAGATTGAAACCCCCCAAAATACTTCAAACAGCTGCTTAGTTTCCAGAATGCCAAAACATCTCTCAGTTTAAAGATGTTACAGGACTGAATGCTGATAGTTCAAGTGATACAGTATATGCCTAGCAGGTGTGAGGTCTTGAATTTGGTCCTTGGAATTGTAGAGTGACCCCAGCATGCTCTGAGCCCCATTAGGCATGTCTCCTGTATAATATATAGATATATAGATATAGATATAGATATAGACATAGACATAGACATATAGACATAGATATAGAGTTTGCTTTTTTGGGTCACATGTGGCAATGCTCAAGGGTATACTCCTGGATCTGCACTCAGGAATTACTCCTGGAGGTGCTTGGGGGACCATATGGGATGCCAGAGATTGAACCCTTTTCGCTGTATGCTAGGCAAATGCTCTACCATTGCACAATCTCTCCATCCCCAAATATATATAAAATGGTGGCTACAGAATAAAAATATGGTATTTATTAAGAAATATATATATACTTCTTAAAAAGTACCATATTTTTTGCTTTATAGACACAGTTTAAACATAACCACTAGTGCACTTTTAAAAAGATATGGGAACGTGGTATTTTGCTTCATCACTATGAAGTAGATTTGATAAAAATGAACTTTTTTATCCTTTTGATAAAAATGAACTTTTTATCAAAAAGTGCCACTATGAAATTACAGTTTATTGAATTTACAGTTTACAGTATTAAGGGCTTGCAACATGGATAAGTGCAACACAGGTACTCTTTTCTAAATTTATTTTGTCTTAATCACTATCATTTAAACAGTCTCTGGTGGTCTTTGGCCACAATATTGGACAAAGCAACACCATGTCATTAGCAATTAATACTAAACTAGCCAAGAAATCAATAAACTTGTAAAAATAAACATTGGGGAAAAGACCCTGTGTCAGCATATGAAAGGGTTACATAGGATGCCCTTGCATTCAATGAGTAGCATTCCCTTCCTCTTTAATTTTATTCTTTATTTTGTAACACTTCAGTGGGTGTTCCCGACAGCTGGACATCAGAAAAAAAGCTAGGACAGTGGAAAGAGAGGCTATCAGAACCAGCTGTCTAGAAACTAGTAATTCCAGGACCTCAGTGTAAAAAACAGCTGTGAAAACAAATACTCCTCTCCTGATTCTCAAAGTTCAAGTTCATTGTGGCAGTAAGTTCAGTTAAGGAGAAGAAATGTTTATGTGTTTAGTGGGCCAAAAGGCGGACTTGATACCTTTGATTGATGCTTTTTGTATTACGTAAACATGGAGAACCCCAGGTAACTCCATTGCCTGGATTCTGAGAAATCGATCAGTCTTTCTTTTAAAGAACAAATTTCAAGGTTCAGATATATAGGACAGTGGGTAAGGCCTTGGCCTTGCACTTGCTGACCCAAGTTCCACCCCGCCTGATCACGTATGACCCACTCCCAGTGCTATCAGGAGTGATCCCTGAGCACAGAGCTAGGAGTAAGCCCTAGCGCTATCAGGTATGGCCCAAAGAAAACAAACACTAAATCCAAGTTTCAGGAAAGAAGCCTTTTATATTCACTGAGTCCTGTAGGTGAAAGTTAAACAAGATTAACTTCGTAGGCCTAGGGTTCAGATGCTTGAGAAGAATCGGAGCTGAGGCAACCTCTCTCTCTCTCTCTCTCTCTCTCTCTCTCTCTCTCTCTCTCTGTCAACATTTATTCTTCCCAATTCAACAAACCCTGTGGATTAATTCTTTCATCCCTCCACTACAGTCACTGACCAAGAATTATAACTTATGCAACAATAATGCGTTGTAAATAAATTGATGAGTTTATCGATTCTCTTTTCCTATGGACAGATCAAGTTGTTGCTTTTACTTTGGGAATACATCTTGAATTAAACTATAAACCATTCAGGTGGTCTGTTTTTTATTTCTTGATTTTGGTGGGGGCGAGGTTTAACATTCAGCTTTGCTTGAGGCCCTTCATAACAAGTGTTCAAGCACTCCCATCAGTGCTCTGCGGATCTTGTGGTTTCAGGGATCAGTTGCAAGACTCTCACATGCAAAGATGCGCTCCAGTTCTTTGGCCTACTGCCCTTGCCCCAGGTGGTCTGTTTTCCAGACACATTTACTAATATACTATGTTTAGTCTCAGGTTGTTTATGCACTAAAATGAGAAATATTCAAATAATAGTCCCTAAGTCACTTTACTCTGAAATAAATCAGAAAGTAGATGAATTTTGAATGCCTCAGTAATTCTCAAAAGAACTATTTTTTCTCCAATTAAGTTTGCACATTGTATTTCCTCCTATAATTATAAGTAAACCTATGATTTTATTTGAAGATGATTACTTATTTTGTTCACCCAGTATTTTGCTAGGTGACATGCAAAGCAATTCAGTCACTTTATCTAATTTGAATTCTTAACGAAGTTAGATGAAGTTAGCCTCATCAGAGAAGTAAACTAGTCAGTTCTAGGTCAAAGTGCTGGAAGTGGGGCCGGAAGCGATAGTACAGCAGATAGGGCATCTGCCTTGCATGCGGCCCACCTGGAGTTCTATTCCCAGCGTACCATATGCTCACCCAAGCACCGCCAGGAGTAAGTCCTGAGCGAAGAGCCAGGAATAACCCCTGAGCATTTCCAGGTGTGACCCAAAAAAAAAAAAAAAAAGCTGCTGGAAGTGATAGATCCTTGACTCAAAACTAGCACCTTCTGACTTTAAAGCCCCTGGTTTTAATCAAGATACAAACATCTCAGACCACTAGTTAGCTGTTGAAGTGGTGAAATGCAAAGTCTGCAGAAAGAGGATATTTACAGTTGAAGATTGTCTGTTTTCCCAGATTGTAACAACTTTTAACATTCTAGAACTGAGTCATTTATAAATTTTTCTCAGAACTCTAAGGGACTGAATCTGAGAAAGTAGTTCTCATATAGTTTATTTTTTTCCCTCCCCCCCCCGCTCTCTTCCCGGTTCTTTTTTTTTTTTTTTTTTTTTTTTTTTTTTTTTTCCTTTCTCCTCCCCTTTTTTTTTTTTTTTTGTTTTTTTTTTTTTTTCTTTTTTTTTGTCGGGTTTGGTTTTTTTTTTTCTGTTCTATTTTTTTTTTTTTTTTTTTTTTTCCCTCCTCCTCCCTCCCTCTTTTTTTTTTTTTTTTTTTTTCTTTTTTTTTTTTTTTTTTTTTTTTTTTTTTTTTTTTTTTTTTTTAATTATAATTTTTTTTTTTTTTTTCTCTCTCTCTCTTTTTTTTTTATATAATTAAAATTATTTTTTTCTTTTTTTATATTTTTTTTTTTTTTATTTTAAATATTTTTTTTTTTTTTTTTTTTTTTTTATTTTTTTTTTTTTTTATAAAAATTTTTTTTTTTTTTTTTTTTTTTTTTTTTTTTGTTTTTTTTGTGAATAATGTTTATTTTTGTCTTTCTTAATACTAAACCAAGAAGAGGACGCAGTTTTGGGTCTCATTGTGAAAATTTTTTGAGAAAGGGCATCAAATGTTTATTAAGCAAGCATGTATTAGGAAGTATTTCTGACACCTTAATATACAAAGAGAAATGGAATAACTTAAGGTAATAAATCTTACATACTTTCTTTTTTCAATCTATAATCGGGATGATAAATCAGATTTTTAAATCCAATTAGGGGACTTACAAATGTTTGTAGTGATCAGCTTTATTTTGGAGTCTGATATGTTGCTGCTCCACAAGTGAATTTTGAAAAACAATAATATTAAAATATATTTTGAAGTGATCACATCCTAATAGCACTGTGGTTGAAACAAAGTGTGTTAGTTGCATTGAAATACCTTCCAAGAGGTGTCTTAAGTTTTTGAAATCCAAATGATAGGAATTGAATTCTTCTTTTGTTTTTTTTGTTCTTAGTGAAGCAACTTAGTTTCTAACAAAACAAAACTTTCTTTCAAAGATGTGAGAGGAGAGAAAGAGGGAGAATGAGTTCAAGAGAAAACAAGGGATTCTCCAGAGTAGAAATGAACAGGTCAAAAACATAGACAAGCAAGTGAAATAGGTAGTCAAAAGAGAACCCAGGCTTGAAGAGCAAGACTTTAGTGCTTCTTTAGACTACTGTAATTTTTGTTCTTGTAATCTCTTCCATTCTTTACTCTTCACCCTCCCTACTGTGCTGTACTCCTCCGTCCACATGCCAGTGAATGATAAGATATCATGGTCTAAGAGTTGTGTAGATGCAGAAAGGAGAGCTAGTACAGGGGGCTACAGAATAGATCGGCTCTCTTGTTTTTGTTTTGTTTTGGAGTCCTACCCATCGGCGCTCAGGATTTACTCCTGCTCTGCACGCAGGGATCACTCCTGATGGGCTCAGGAGACCATATGGAGTTCTGGGGATGCAAGGCAAACACCCCACCCACTGTAGTATTTTTCTGTCCCATTATTTCTTTTCTTAGCTAGAGTACAAGAAGTAATTTAGACATAGCTACCACTGAAGTGGAAAATGTTTCCTTCAAATTATTGATTTAATTGTTCTCATTATTAATTTATATTTGGATTAGTAGGCCTGTTGTTCAAGTTTGATACCTTTTTCAAAGTAAATATGCCAAAAACAATATGGAAATAAATTAATAAGCCTAAATACTCAAGAGATGATTCTTTAACGAGCTGAACTAGAAATATTGGAAATGAAATCTTATTTTAAAATTGGCATAAGATTGGTGGATAGAGGCATGTCAGTAATAATTTCCTTTCTTGGAGTGTTAAATGGTGCTTGCATAGGAATGCACCCTTAATTTGAACTTTGGAGGTGATAGGACCTATATCTGTACATTGTTTCAAATTGTTCAGAAGAAAAGAGAAAATAATAATGACTCACACACTTGAGAGGGAAAGGAGTTGGGGAGTAAAAAGTGTGGTGAAATGTTGGGAGTTAGGAAATCAGTATAAGAAAGTTAAAGGGATTTTTTTTATGTTCTTGCAATGTCCACACACATTTGAATGATTTCAAAATAAGTCATATATTTAATTTCTTAAATATGTACAATGTATATTTTACTTCACAACAAAGTAAAGAGTAGGTCTGGATTGGTTTCACGATTTTAAAAATCTTGACACATCTTTGGTTATTTTTAATCTCTAATTTTCCCAGTACCATCATAATGAAAGAAATGGGTACTCTACTCGCGCGTGATAGACACAGAATTTTCCCCCAGTTTTCCTTTGACTTTTTACCCATGTCTTTATCTATCTCCTCCCCTTCACTCCTTACTCCCAAATGAAAAGAAAATAACCTAGGGAATCGTGTGTATTTCTGTTTCTCTTTGCCAAGGTGAAATACAGACTTTGATTGCCAGCATTGTCAGTAAATTCCAGAAAATACTTGGTCAAATGTAGACAACTCTTTTGTTAGAATGAGCTCTTTCTCCCCCTCTCTTTTAATTTTCCTAATCTTTCCTTGATCAGAGCCCAGATTCCTTTGAATGCTAATAGGATTTTTTTTTTATATTTGGGCTTTGTTTTGTTTTACTGAGTATTGTTTATTTTACTTGTGCTTCTTAAAGACTCCCTCCCTCTATTCATCTATTCATGCTTTGCAGTTTGTCATTTCTTAATAAATTCATTATTTCCTTTTTATTGGTTGGAACTGTATGGAAGCCCTGTGGTTGGTAGAGATGGAAATAATGCTAAGAGGAAGCGCACCCCAGAGCACTGTGTTTGTTCATTATAGCTGAGCATTGCTGTGCGTGAGAATTGATTTCCTGGTGCATAGGACATGTTCTTTATAGACCAGGGCTTCCAACCCCTCTTAGCCTAAAATCTTAACCATGTTGGATTCATGGTCAGTAGGCCCTTTTACTATTCTGAGCCACAAAGAAGCTCTGAGCCGCACTTCTAGCAAACCCATTCAAATCAGTGCATTTCTGAATTGTTGAAGGATTTTCTGAAAACCTTGTGTCAATTCTGTGATACTCATATAGGGGTAATTTTATTGCCAATTGACATGAGACACTATCTGGAGACATTGCTGTTTGTGACTAATGGGGAATCTAGTTCATAGAAGTTGGCAGTATGGCTCTGTAATATAAAATGCATAGCATGACCTACAACAGCAAAAAGATGATCTCACCCAGACCTTGTGTATTAAAATTTCACAGGGTTATAAAACTCAGGAGAGATTTGGTGAGGAAAGGAAGAACTCCTAATTCAAAGTTGAAGTCACAGTGGCAAGTGCCGTGGAATGATATGACTTAGATATCAGTACTTCTCTTGGAGAGTTGATTTTTCTCGAAAATATTTTGTGAGATCCCCAGAAGCCATCAAAGTCAAAGCAGGAAGAATAACGTCCCAAAGTCTCAGTAGATTGTGAGTTTACAAGCCCGTAAGAATTGTCATTTTCTTTTCTTTGAGATCAGTGTGTGGGAAGGAGTTGAGGCTGTAAGGTGTATATATATATACCCATGGTGATGGATAGATAACTTTGTGGAAAGAAAGATATGCATGTGACTAGATCTTTATTAGAAAACTAGTATCATGCTAACACATTTGTGGTATTTTCATTCTTCTGGCAACACTAATATTTCAGATATGTTCATTTTAATGAACATATTTTTAAGTTAACAGCAATTTCCTTATCCATAATAGAATTTGCAGTATCATCATCCAACTACATCCAGAACTAGTGTTAGAATTGAATATTTAAGTATTTCTTCAGGTGTCTTTCAGAATATAGGATGAACCCTAAAGAGCATTTCATTTGAGAAGTAGGCCATCTGATTAGAGATCTAGATGGCAATGCAGGAAACAGTCTTTTCTCATCTCAACACTATTATATCTGATTATTCTTTATTGTGAGGCTCTTCTGTGAATTTTAGGACATTTTATGGAATCCATAGTCTTTACTCCTTAATAACTAAAAATGTTTTCCAACATGGCCAGGTGTCCCTTAGAATGCATTGTCCCCTCCCACCCTTAGAGTTCTATAGATTTTCTACATCAAAATCTTTCTTTCCGTACTCTCATGTTGTTAGGTAGGTATATAAGGATAGGCTACAGCATTTTTCAAACATGTTTGATACCAAATCCCTATTTTTTCAAAGTTATAGAAATGATGCAATCATAAAATGGTTTCCTTTCTTCTCTCAGGGAAGGTAGATACATTTACAAAGTAGACATAACTGGGTTTTCTTGGTGATTTATTTATCCACAGTTTTTGTTTGTTTGTTTCAACCCATCAGAGGAAGCCATACATGAGTGGTCAACTTTTCCAGATGTGTGGCATTATTTGATTTTTCAGCTTACTAGAGGAAACTTATGGGAAGAGACTTTCTGAAGTTCTTCCAATTTCCATTTTGCTACTTTTTCTGCTACTTGGTTTTTTTTTTAAGAATTTGTGAAATGCTGTCTTGTCACCAAAGCCCAAACCCATACAACCCAGTCACAAAGTTATATCTTCAGAAAAGCACATTTTCTGGGTGCTTTGTAGGGAAGAAAAAGAGCATTTCTGGGTTTCAGGAAATAGAAAACTTTAGATGATGCATCTCTTGGCACTAGAAGGAAAATCCATCTCAATTCTTCTCTTTCAAAAGTCACTAATAGTGGCCATAAACACTAGATGTGACTCTAAAGCTTTGAGATTGGAGAAATCTGTCATCAAAAAGTCAAGCAAAAGGTTGAAACCAAGACACTGTCATCAACCTTGCAGGTTTTATGGTAGGATTTAAGCTCTAATGAAATATCAGATTTTTTCCTCACGATGTTTACGTTTTATTTGGTGGAAGACTACAGAAATTGATCTAAAAGTAAAACACTTGCCACACCGATGCCCAATATAAGACTCGTGATCTTGATTCTTCATAGGCAAAAGGACTCCACTCTACAAAATTCATTAGAACCTTTAAATTACCAATGAACTATGTAAAAATCTCCTTATAACTGGAAATTGAATTTTTCCTTTATTGTAATTATAATACTACAAATAACTGTTGTGCACAGGCTAAAGCATGTGAAGTTTTTCTCAAACCCAGAGAGAACAGGTAGCACCACTGAAAAGCTCTTTTAAATGTGTTTCTCACAGTCTACTCACCAATATACATGTTGCTGTGGCATGACCACAGTCCTACTTGGAGCTGGTCAGACAGATTTTACCGAAAGTAGAGAAAAACCCTGTTTATTAAGCACCTACTATGAGCCAAAAGCAAAGCCTGACACTTTGGTTTATAATCCTCCTATAACCCTTGCAACAGACCTTATCATATATCCATATGCAAGTAGGAAATCTGAGATCCAGAGAGACAAATCAAGTTTCCAGCATCATAGGATCAGTAATTCTTGGATGTAGACTCACTCATTCCTCATCCTGATGTTTAAATGTCTTCTCTGATAAGACTTTCAAAGCTTCTAGAAATACCATTTCAATTTGTGACCCATGAAAACAACAGTTTCTTGCCTTTTTGGAGTTCAGTTTTATTTCTCTGCTTTTAAAACTCAACCCATTTAGGTTGAGTCCTTAAGACCTGAATGTTTTCCAAGGGTTTTCAGCACATTTTGAGTTTTGTTTATTTTACTTATCAAAAGTAGGAGGTAGCTTAATATTTGCATTTTTTAAAAGATGCTTTTAACACTTCACTTGGTTTTCAAAGGAATTCAGAAATTGGGCTTGGTCATCTCACATTCTCAGACCAGAGCTCTAAAGAGGGCTGGTTCACCCTGGTCATTTAGAGTCATCTAGAATAATATGATTTAGGAGGAGTTAAAAGAATTAATAAAACTAGATCTCTCCAAGCATGGCATAAAACCTAATGTTTGAGTAACAGTTGATCCACTTTATGAAGAGATTTTCTCATAGCTAACCTATAGAAAATATTCCAGAAGGTAGCAATGATTCATTTCAAATGAATTCATTGCAAAATCTCCTAACTGGTATTGCTATGGTTCTTTTTAAAAAATTGAATCCCCATGAATTACAAAGTTATCCAGTAATTCATGATTGAGTTTCGGGTGTACAGTGTTGCAACACCAGTGCCTTCACCAGTGTCCACTTCCCTCCATAATATCCAGGGTTGCTGTTCCACTACCCCCATCCTGCCTCTGTGGTAGGTACTTTATATCTCCTTTGACCATTTGGTTCTCCTGCAGAGTAAGGACTTCCCTCCACCACTGTGGTTTTAGACCCTTCTCTGATCTCCTCCCACCCTTTTCCCTTCCAGGGGCAAGCTTCCTATGGAAGTTAGTTCATATATTCTTTGTTTCTATGCCTTTGAAATTTGGCAGTTTGGGGTATCATATCATTTGAGTAATTTTCCTAAATGGAAATGTTTCCAAAAAATAAAATCAGATCATAGCAGTAGTACAGTAGGTAGGGTACTTGCCTCCCATATGACCAAACAGTGTTTGATCCTTAACACCACCTGTAGTGCTCTAAATCCCAGCTAGCAAGTAGCACAGAACCAGGATTAAGCCCTAAGCAACTCCAGAAGTTCCAACCTCCCAAAGTAGTAGTAGTAGTAGTAGTAGTAGTAGTAATAATAATAATAATAAAGATCAAGGGGCCAGAGTGATAGCCCAGTGGGTAGGGCGTTTGCCTTGCACGCAGCCGGCCCATGACGGCCCAGGTTCGATCCCCGGCATCCCATATGGTCCCCCAAGCACCGCCAGGAGTGATTCCTGAGTGCAGAGCCAGGAGAAACCCCTGAGCATTGCTGGGTGTGACCCAAAAAGCAAAAAAAAAAAAAAAAAATTAAAAAAGATCAAGCTTATTTTGCACTTAAGTGTGTTTTTTTAGTTCTTTGCTTTTGGAGAGGGAGATAACTGACCGGGTAGAACTCATTTCTTTGACTCACTGTTTCTTTGTCTCTGTTTTCTATTTGTATGCCTACATTTTTTTTTTTTTTGCTTTTTGGGTCACACCCAGCAATGCTCAGGGGTTACTCCTGGCTCTTTGCTCAGGAATTACTCCTGGCAGTGCTTGGGCGTATGCCTACATTTTTGCCATTGCGAAAAAGTCTCATTCTAAAGTGATATCTTTAGAATCAGGAAATGCAGCATTAGGTGACACTGTGTCAGTGCCATACAGCTGAACTTGCTGTGTGAAGCCTACCTTGGCAGGACAGTGTAGTATTCTAACTTCAGCTTCTGTTTCTTATGACACACTAATAAAAGAACATTCCTCTTCAGTGTCCCTTGTGCAGCATTTGGCGCTGTGAGTTAAATGTTAAACCACAAGGGTCCTTAGCTAGTTTGGTACTGAATAGACACTGAAGATAGGAGACCACAGTAGTTATTCATTTGGTCCTTACAATGAACTGAACATTGTAAAGACTGTTTGCTTAATCTTTAAGAATTCCTGTGACACAAGTGGCTCTAGATTGTACTCAGTACTATTCATTTACTCATTCATGCGTTCATTTGTATATTCCATAAGTAGTTGAATGTTTCCTATAAAGCAGCATTGCTCTAAACAGTGAAAATATAATAATAGTGAACAAAATGAACAAAAGACCTGGAGTTCATTAAGCTTATATTCTAGTGCAGAGGTGGGTGGGAATTAAACCTGTCTAATAAACAGAAAGGTGAAATACACCTTGTGAAAGAAAGTGTTAAGTAGTGGAGGTGAAGATAAATTAGACATGATGGATAGAAAATAGCAAGGAAGAGGAGATGGGAACTGTTATTTAAGGTGGGCTGACAAATCTCTGGTTAAAACGTGTCATTAGAAGAGGTATGGGAAAATACAAAGAGAAACTATGTTACTACCTAGAGAATTAATATTCCAGATTATGTAAGACCAAAAGACAAAAGTATGTCCAATATACAGCAGCATCGAGGAGACCTACTAGAGAGCCGGGGTAGTAGAATCTTCTCGTCAGATGGTTCTTCATAGTCTGCCTTTGCACTGCTGCCAAGAAATTTTGGCTACTGTTCCCAGGAGTTACAACTTTTTCAATTACTACTAAGACCTTTTTTTGCTCACCTTTGGGGCAGCTGAGGACAAGAAACCTAAAGCAAATATCTCATCTTGTCTACCAGATTGCCTTGTAAATTATCCCAGGGCAAGCATAAAATCTGGGTCCTTTCTTTACCCATCTTCACCTTTTCTCTGAAAAGTGCCAATATCATTCTCTGAAGGTTATAGATATTCATCATGTATAACCTTGAAGAGGAAAAAGCAATCCTATACATGTAAACTGAATGCTAGGAATGAAAAATAAGAAGGCACGTTGGGGGGTAACTGGATCGGATGCTATACTAGGCTCCAAATTCAGGAATGGCCATGGCAGAATTCACCCAGTGATATTCTTGCACATTTTCCTAGATTTGTTTTCTGTCTTGCTTGGGAGAAAAGTGTAACACTTGAAGAATAAAAATGACCCCTATTTGGGTCTCATATGAATAGTTAATTTCTTATTTGATATAGTTATTGCTGTGTTATAAACTTTGGAGAAAATGGGAGAGCAGGTGCTTCATAATTACTGGGAGTAGTGTGAGGTGGGACATGAATATATCTCACTGTACCCCATGTTTGTCTAACCGTGCCATCTATCTTGCGTTGCATATATAAGGCCACCTACTAGGCTATAGTGCTGACACAGCCTTCAAGAGTGCTCCAAGAATTGACATGTGAATCTGAGTTCCTTTTTCCCCCAAACGCTTAGACCTTTGTAGCATTGCAAAGACTGGATGTGTGGGAGCAACAGGGAAGGCAGAATTGCCTAATGCCCATCCGCCTGGGATGACCGTGACTCCTGCATTTGCTTTCTTCCATGGTGTTCCCTGCCAATCTCAGGCTTTCTCGCCTCCTTTTCATGATAATAAGTGCCATGGTGGTCCTGGACATAAACAGCCATCAGGCAGGCCTGTCAACACTGACTTTACGCTCTGAAGTTACAGCCCTTGTTTTCTGGCAAAGCTTTTTTCTCCTTCCTCCTGAATCATTTTGGTTCCCTGATGCTCTGGATCAGAGCCATTACAGTATTGTAAGAAGACCAACACCCCCTCCCCACACACATCCAAATGTGTTCACATTTGCCAGTAAGGAGTTATGCTTTATGACAAAGGGCTGTGTTCACTCCCACAATCCAGCCAAATCTAGCAGGGAAGTATGTATTCTATAATCCTTAGCTCTGGTGCTGAGTATTAAAATAAAGGACAGTTAAAGAAATAACATAAAAAAACAAATGAAAACTCTAAGTTACTTGTGAGCTAGAAGAGTGAGCAGGAATGATGGAGTAGAAGAAAACCTGTGGCATAAAACTATGGGTTTTTTATTCTTATTTTAGAAGAGGCCCTATAAGTAAAAATGGTCTAGAAAAGTGGAAAGAGTACTACAGAAAATCAGGAATTTTTAGTGTTTGTGTCTGCTCCATAGATTACTCTGGACCACTGGACTTTTAGAAAGGAAAGTTCTTTGAACTGTTCATAAGGGTGAGATTTTGTTAAGCTAAGTCTTTCCTTCCAACAAATGCATATATTAATCTTTTAGTATTTAGTTTCATGCACTCTTGCCTTGCTGTGTAACCTTGAACCCAAGTCTCCATCTTTCTAGGGTTGAATTTCTAAAATTAGTTATTTGGGTGAAGTAATCTCTGAGATGCTCTGCAGTTCACGCATTTGAGAAAGGAGTCATCTATGAATTCAGCAAATGAAAATGCATCACCTTCTACTCATGACCATGCAACAAGCCATTCACCAATGAATGGAAATGCTCATGTACCATGGCAACATGCATGCCCTGAAAGGTTAATAAACTGGAAAGATCTCTAAGAGAAATCTATGGTGGCACTATGTCTAAGTAAAAAGTGGCCTCTTATTTACATGATTTCATTTTCAGTGTCTGTCTCCCCAGGATGTTGAAGATATAAAATACATTGCTTGACAACTCTCTTCTTGGAAAATAAGGTGTGGCTGGGTGGGGGCTAAAATAGTGTTACAAGATGTTTTTCAAAGTCCTTTCTTCCTGTTCATTTATGGGGAGCAGTCTGCTTCTTACTCGGTTCCTTTCTTTGATATAGCATAAGGCATAAAATAGAGCCCGTGAGATCAGGCATGTTATAAAGACTACTTCTACTGCTTCTTGGTTCTGTGGCCCTTAGAAAATGATGTCATCTCATTAATTCTGTCTTATCTGTGAATATAAATTCTAATGGTACCTGAGTCACAAGGTTTCTGTTGTGATTAAATGAGAAAAGTCAGTTCCGTTTGATGCTATGTTCTATTTATAGTAAGAACTGTGTAAAGATAGCTAGTTACTAGTTCTGTTCAAGGTGACTGCATTTGAGGTGTCTCTTTGGATCTTATAAACTTTCTTAGTTATAAGCAAATCAGGTTAGCTTGGTATTGTGGTTCAGAGTCCAGGTAATACTTTCCTGGTGATCTTGAAGGAAAGATAACTTAGTTTATAGGACACGCCTTCAGTTATGGCTACTTCTTTCATCTGTTCATATTTGCTAACAGTGAAGAGTATAGTAAATAAAGATGTCTAAGTTGCAACTACCTTTTATCTATATAATAAGCCTATGTTGGTTTCTGGTCTTGCATTGAGAGTTTTCTGAAACTTTATCCTAACTCTATATCTGTACCCTCACCTTCTTTTTCAATGCATCAGTAGAGGCTGGTATCTATCCCTGTGTCCTTCCCAATGGTGAAATTCCCATGCAATGATAAGCACATTGCTCTAATTATCAAAAACAATCCTAAACCTTAGGCATGTCATTGCATCTTTTTAAATGGCATATTTCCAGATAGAATTGGCCATAAGTTTCTTGGTTTTGGGGGCACTCAGCTATGCTAGGGCTTACTCCTGGCCCTGTGCTAAGGGATCACTCCTGGAAGTGCTCAGGGGACTATATGGGGTGCTGAGGATTGCATGCAAGGCAATGCCCTATCCAATGTGCTAATGCTGCACCCCTCTTGACCTTGAATTTTATAATGTGAGAGAAAAATCAAGAGCATTTTGTTGTTGTAAAGTAACATATTTAGTAAATAACTCAATTATTTTTTCAAAACGAAGTGATTTAGATGTTATTTTCTTATTTATAAAATCGCTAGGAAAAGGCCATGGGTAATAATAAGTAATTTCTTGTCTCAAAACTGAACTTTTGGGGCCGGAGCGAGAGTCCAGCGGGTAGGGTGTTTGCCTTCCACGCGGCCGGCCTATGCCGGCCCGGGATCGAGCCCCGGCATCCCATATGGTCCCCGAGCACTGCCAGGAGTAATTCCTGAGTGCAGAGCCAGGAGTAACCCCTGAGCATTGCTGGGTGTGACCCAATAAATAAATAAATAAATGAATGAATGAATGAATGAATGAATGAATGAATGAATGAATAAACTGAACTTTTACCACCAGTTTCAAACTTATGGTTACTACCTCACTATGAAACACATAAATTAGGAGAATCTTGACTTAATTTTAGCTTCCAGTATATGACCTTTCTCTTCATCTTCCAAGTTTTCCTAATTGTTAATCCACTGTCCTCTGAGCCAGTGGTTGTAAGTACGCTACTATTTAATGTGCACCCTCCATAGTACATTCCAAATAGACAGAATTTTATGACCCTAAATCACCTGGAGATGGGACTTGCATGACTCCGATAGGGCTGTGCTCAGGTGCTCTGTTAAGGCTATGCTTCTGGACTGCATTGATTAATGCATTAATCATCTATTATCACTCAGGCAGCCCTGATCCAACTCCTGCCCCTCTCCGATAATTCTTCTACACCCCACCATCATTCAGCTCGACCAGGACATTTCCTTTTTGTTGATTCTGTGTCCTAACTTTTCTTCTTAATCCAACTATTTCAATGCTCTGTCTTCATTTAGATGTTCAGGTCCTCTGTAGCCTCAACACCACCAGGAATGTCATGATCTTTCAGTCCTTAGTCCTCTTATCCAGTCAGACACACAGGGTGGTATGTTGGTTTCCTAGTTACTATGAGACCATGTTCCTGGATGTGGTGGAAGGACCTATACAGGACACCCCTCAAGGTCAGGCCCAGTCCATCAGATCCACATGTGCAACCAATCCAGTACTTCCATTTCACAGCAAGCACTGTATTGAGATGAAGAACAGACTGGTCATGCAATAAATTTCATTTTCCCCAGAGGATGTTCATGCCAGGATTTCAAACTCTTTTTGCTAGTGAAAAGTGTTAAGGGTAACATCTGATCAAGACTCTGCTTACAATACTTACTGTAGAGTTTTCAGGGATGTTTACTATATCCCTTTTGAAAGGCCTTACAGAAACAACTGCCCAAAAATGAGCCACGTGGAATGTTGCCTAATAATGTTCCTAAGCAGGAATTGTATTCTTTGGGAGCTTTGCTCAAAGTTGGGGGTGGGGTGGGAAATGATTCTCTTAAACAAGTTGGGTTGTTTCCATGGAGGAAAGTAGTCACAGTCCTATTGGCTGACAGAAGACTATTTTAACTGAAAATTTAATGAATTTAATATCCCCCAGGGCAAGAAACTCCAGATATGTAGCCAATAAAAAGCATGTTATTAGGTGACACATTGAGTTTAACTATTGTATCGCAGTGATGCATGATGATGTAAATGTCAGTGCCTGGGAAAAGAGTGAAATGATCAGATGAAAATTTCCCTCAGAATGTAAGAGCTGAAATTTGTATTTATTTGATTATCAAAATGTCACCTTCTTGATGAAGTCATAATAGACCTTTAGACACAGATAGATAATATACATAAAGTTAGATATGAAATTTTCCATGGGCAACTGCTTTTCTTCTCTGGGAAGAAAGGAAGTATGAAACGAAAAGTGATTGCAGTCAGATTAGATACCTTGAGAATTTCTTAATTGCTTTTAGATCCTAATAATTTTAGGCAAATTAGGTGTACAGTGAATCGTGAAGTGCTATCCCATTTTTTAAATGTCAATAACCAAATAAGAAAAATGCATAGGGTGTGGATAGGATGTGATAAACTTAGATATTAATATTTTTAAGGCATCACATGCCTTAAAAAATTACTTCATCTATCTTCATTTCATGGCAATAATAGTGCTCTTCTCACAGGTAAATTGTCAGTGATCTTGGTAATTTAATTATTTTCACTGTCCTCTTATAGTTCCATTAGACATCTGTCCTCTTGTTTTCTACTCAAGTGTGAAGAGATATTATATATATATATATATATATAACACATTTGGCACATCGTTATTGAAACACCATTTGTGTAGAACAGTAGTACCTATCACTACTACCATTGGAATGATTAAATAAGATAATACTTTTAAAATCTTAGCTCTGGGCCTGCCATAGAATGTGAAAATGTGCTTTTCCCACCTCTGTAGACTGCTACCTATCTTCAGACTCTCTCTACCTGACTGATGCAAATTACTAATAAGTTTTTCCATCATTTCACTTTCATTCTCTGAATTAGGGGCAGCTTATTGGTACTGGTTATATGCTGGAAAAACTGTCTCTAAGGATAGCCTAGGTTCATTTGATTAAGATGACTATGTCTGTTGTTTTTTTTAACCCAAGTTCAACAAATGAATTATATACTGTACATCCATATCTTTATAGCCTGTTTCCTACAAATATATTTTGATTCACTTTCTTCTATCTCAGTAAATATCATCACTGTATATCTAAACAAATGTAAATTGTAATAGAAAATTCTAATTGTTCCCATACCAGAAATCTGGGAATCATCTTTAGTTCTGGCCTCTGCCCTCCACCCAACAGCTGGTTCATCAAGTCCTGTCATTTCTGCATCAAAAAATATCCCCCAACCTCCCAACCCCAACCCTCTAGAGCCTAAACTAAGCCACTGTAACCTCTTACCTGTATAATTATAAGTATTCCAGTGTGGTTTTCTTGTTTCCACTCATTGTATTACTAATCACACTTCACTTAGAAATCAAAATAACATTTTTGAAACAAATATTAGACTTAAAATTCTTCTTTGACTTCTCATCATATATAGGACTGAGTTCAAATACATTAGCCTGCTTGTGATGCTCAAATAGTACAGCCCAGGCAATCCACATCCAATAAGTTTAGCTCCTCTCTTTCATAGCCTTCCTCTTCTCAGGATATGTTTGTCTTTTTTTGTCTTTTGGTTAATGCTGTTCTCCCTCCCTGGTGTAAACACCATAAGGAAGGGATTATGTTGGGTTTATTAATCATAGTATTTCCACTTGCTGCCTAATTTCTAGAATGTAGTAAGTACTACATTCAAGAATATACTCTATAAAAGTTTGTTGAATAAACAAATGAAAATGTGACAGAAAATACTAATTATTCCTATATATCACTTTATTGTCAGTAACATTCAAAATATTTAAATAGTTACTAATATTAGAAATTATCTGTGTATAAGTTATTAGACCACCTTTTAGAGAATTGTAGGGATATTTCTTGGAACTGCATTTTAAAAAAGGTTTTTCTAGAATTTTATCCCCCAAATCTTGAAGCTATAAAAGTGATAATACTGCAGAGTGAATGATTGCTAGCTTTGTTTTGGTATAGATAGTCAAATTAGGCCCCTCCCTTACACATTGTCTACTCTATTAATATAATTACAGAAACCACTCCACATTATAATGCTTAGGAAATGAAAGTTCACATGAAAATAGTTTCTATATCCTAAAGTAAAACCTTTTTTAGCCAAATCTGTTAATGCACATATTTTGTATTAGTTATTATTGAATTATTCTAATTGTTTGTGTTTGCTAAAAGTAAAATGCACCTAGCATATTTATAAACGGCATAACAGAGCCTACTTGGCAATAGTGCCAAGTTAATATTAGTGTATGCATTTTATTTCACTTTGTGTTATTAATTAGGCATTAAAGGTACTTTGTTATTTTAACAATATCATAAGGTGGGAGAAATAGGAATATTGACTAGAAGGAAATAACACTTGAAATCTATTGTATTGTCCTCGTATTTTATTTATTATTCCTAAACTCATTTCCCTAAAAAAAAAAAGAATGAAAAGAATGTTATATTGGAAATGTGTCCTGAAAATCTGAGCCAGCAAGTCTTTGATCCAAGTGGTAATGACTTCTGTAATCACTAATGAGCCACACACAGAAATATCTCAACACAGTCACTGTGCCAGCCCCTTGCCATTTAACAAAAAGCTGTCATCTCACATTTTTGTCCTAACTTCATGTGCCCTTGGTTCCTAAATCTTTCTGAGAAACCCAATCTGAAATCAAAGTCAAGTTTTTTAGATGTGGTCAGACAAGGTCACATTTAAAACAGTTCACTGAACCTGTAGATCAAAGTTGAAAGGTAATGTTGCCCTTCAGAATTGGCATATATTTACCTGCCTCCTTACCTTCAGTGTCCAACTGAAGCTAAGCCTTTTTCACCTCTTCTCAGTGGACTAGGAAAATGAACGTTTTTTCTCCACCAAATGTAATGGAGTTGCCTTAGATCATTCAATTAGGAAATTGAACACAACTGCATTTTGGAAATTCACCTTCATCCAAATCACAAGTATTCTGTTGAAGAACTACCTTGATCAGAGATTGCATGGAGAGGCATGTGCAAAAGAAATTGTTAATATTTCATAGTAAGATTTCTTTAAATCATAATATCACAGCAATTTCATGTCCACGGACTTTATTTTGGGGGTTTGGGGCCACATGCGTCCATGTTCAGGGCTTACTCCCAGCTCTGCACTCTAAGACCATTCTTGGCAGGCTCGAGGGGGACTGTGGGATTCTGGGAATCAAAACTGGGTTAACCACATGCAAGGTTAGCCACCTGCTGGACTTAATTTTTTAATCTGAATTATCAAGATTGACCCAAACTCTCGAGTGAGCCCGGATATGTCAGATGAAATGGCTGTTGGAATGCTGCTACAGTTTTCCCCCCAGTCCTACATTCTGTCTCAATTGAGCTTTGAAATAACTATCCCAAATGGAGTGTAAATTGGGGATTGGTTGAAAGGAGGTGGGGGATGATAACTCATCATAAGCGTGATATTCAAATCTTATTGCATAGGTGTTGATCAAAGTCCATGTAATTTAAAACATCAAGAAACCCACAACAACCTTGCCATTGCTTTATATTGCAGTGTTCTGTCTCTTGTGGTCGGGGGCATAAACAACGAAATGTTTACTGCATGTCAAAAGATGGAAGTCATTTAGAAAGTGATTACTGTAAACACCTTGCTAAGCCAGATGGGCATAGAAAGTGCCGAGGAGGACGATGCCCCAAGTGGAAGGCTGGCCCCTGGAGTCAGGTGAGCGATGCTTCTCTACCACTGCTAACTTCCATTCGGCCCTGCGCCTGACACTAGCATTACGCTTGTGTTTCTCTGCATGGTGTAAGTTTTTCAGAGGGGAGTTTGGGGACAAGAAAGGAACCATCTTTTTCTGTAGAGATACTTTTTAGCTGGGATACCTTGCAAGTTACTTTAGCCCTTGGCACTTGGATAATATCTTGGCACATGGCGTTGAGGATCAATTCTAAGTGGTAGTAGATATATTTGTCAGAGGTCTCATGCAGAGGTTCTCCTCATTACTCCTCCAGTGAATGGCATTCTGAATATCAATGACAGCTCAAAATGCACTACATGAGACTGAAATAGCTTGGCTCTAGTCACTTGGGAGCTTACTCCTGACTCTGCACTCAAGGATCACTCTTGATGGGCTCAGGGACCATAGTAGGTACAGTCATCACATCTGAGCTGGCTGCATGTAAGGCAAGCATTCTACCCACTGTATTGTTGTTCTGACCCACCTTTGAGGTTCTTAAAGAGCTGTCCCTATAAAGCATTAGGGACTGTTTCTCTGCCCGTGTGCTTGTTTACAACAGAATTGTAGAACAGACTGGAAATTCTCTGTCACCTTCAAGCTATGTGACCTTGAATGATTTGTTTAGCCTTCCTGGGCCAACTTTATATAGTTCTTATGAGGATTTAATACAATCACGAATGCCAAGTTCTTAGTTTGTGACCTTAAAACTACTAGGCTCTAAAGAGTAATTGGAGTATGATGTGTGCATCAGGTAGTAAAGGGTGACATGTACCCCCAGATTGATTATAG
Source organism: Cryptotis parvus (assembly GCA_021461705.1). Lineage (NCBI taxonomy): Eukaryota > Metazoa > Chordata > Mammalia > Eulipotyphla > Soricidae > Cryptotis > Cryptotis parvus. The sequence goes on from JAJIBD010002355.1 coordinate 174,083, forward strand.
TTGAACCACACTCATTGTAACTAGTTGGTAATCTAGACAGGAATTGGATGTAATGTTTTCTTTTGTTAAATTTAAGACAGAACTTTGAAGTTTATGTTTATAAACAATTGGTGTGTTTATCAAAGTCGCTTCTCAGCCTGAGAGCTGATCTCATCACTCTATGCGGTACTTTTTGGGCTTGCGGTACTTTTTTTTTTTTTTTTTTTTTTTTGGGGCACACCCGGCAATGCTCAGGGGTTTCTCCTGGCTCTGCACTCAGGAATTACTCCTGGCAGTGCTCGGGGGACCATATGGGATGCCGGGGATCGAACCCGGGCCCCGGGCCGGCATGGGCTGGCCGCGAGCAAGGCAAACGCCCTACCCGCTGGGCTATTGCTCCGGCCCCTGGGCTTGGCTTAAAGTGCTTATTGGAAAGTAATAAGGCTCAATTTCTTTTCACTATTCTCTAATGCTGCTGCTCCTCCGCAGTGAGCTGATGAGGTCTTTAGTGAATGTGTGCTTCTCCAGTGTGCTAAAGAAGCCCGCAGACACTCCTGACGAGCAGTGCAGAACCAGGTTCAAGGTTGCCACGGCCAGAAATGACTCTTCTAGAAGTAGATCTTGATTCCTGTGGACCCAAAGAAACTGTAGGCACCTGTATAAACCTGGGAAGGATTTGGAATCCTCTACTCTTATATAACTAATGGAAAATTTCTCTAGAAACATCACTTTTTCTCAGTATGCTAAACTGGCATCACGGTCCCAACAACTCCCAGCCAAACATTTTCAACAGAAATGTAAAACATAGTCTGCCTCATGTTCCAGGAATGAGAATTTCATTTTTCTTCAAGTTTTCCCATAATAATCATGGATTTTTTTTGGCTTTGTTTTAATTTAACAGTCAAATCAGTGCTCAGCCAGATCTAGTTCCTCCTCTGGCTTCCTAAAGGAATCAAATTTCAAGCCAAATTTACTAAAGGTCATTTTGAATGGCTTGTTTAAGTGTCTACTATAAACTGTAACTTGCAGCTTATTTTTTTGGGAGGGACGGAGAAGGGATAGGTTTAGTCACGTAAATGGCTGCAGCTAATATTATTTAAGAAGGCACGCTAATATTATTTAAGAAGGTACACTAATATTAGGCTGCAGCTAATATTATTTAAGAAGGCACACTTGCAGACCTTTATGCTCTGTTATTTTTTCTTTATGTTCCTAATCTCTCCTTATCTACTTACATTTTGCTCGGAATATTAGGTGTAAAGCATGTAAGAGATGGTTATTTTAAAGGGCTAATCCATTCAGTAAAAAAGATTATTAAGAAAGAATCTTTCATATTTATTGGTAAACACAAATTTTTACTCCAACGTCCTATGAACTGGATGGAAGTGTAGTATATCTCACAAAGTTGGGAGGTTCTTTGTTTCTTGTTTAGTTTTTTTTTTTATATCCGGTAATAAAATTATCAGAATGCCTTCCCCAGAAAAGACTGCACCTGTTCAACGTGATTGCTTAGAGAAATTAAGTAACCTTTGATAAAAATGCAAGTAAACACCATTACTTAATAGTCCATGGCCAGCTTTATAATGTCCTGATTTGATTTGCAGAACTGAGTTATAAAAAACCAGTAAGACACGGAGCTGCATAGGTAAAATCCAATTTGTGCAGTTTAGAAGTGTATCTCAAAATAATCAGATGCAGTGGGTGATGCAGAAAGATGGCCTGCATGATTAAAGATTATTGGCTTAGTAATGATCTGCTAGTAAACAGGGCTATCCTTAAGGCGGCAGTATAAAGCAAGAATAATGATTATCCATTTGCAACAAGATTTAGAAGATTTCATGTCTATTTCTGTCTTTTGCTTATAGCTGTATTCTAATCATCCTGTCTTCAAGGTAGAAAGAATAATTAGTATAATTTTTCATCATGTCAAAATGTTTAATGATAATAAAAAAACTTAGAATATTGAGATAGGATACTGTATAGTTGTAATAATCATCATAGTCTCTCAAATTTTGTTTGGGGATTTAAAGTAAGTTTCAATTCTGCATATTTTGAAAATGATGAATTTTTTAGAGAAAAAGTTACAATATTGGCTATCACCCTCATTTACCTTTTTAAAGAATCTTGATTCAAAAGTCCATGTTAGTTTTTTTTAGGGATATTTGATCTAGAACTAAGGAATACTCTTGAAATTTTAAAACAAAAATTGGCATCAAATTCTTGATCAGTTTGATAAATGTGAAGACCCTACTTTCCCATATTAAATCATTACCTTACCCTTCTCCTAAAGGAAAGATTTTAAAAAGGAACTTAAAATTGAAAATCAATGATCAGACAGAATAAAAGTGCCTCATGAACATCATGTCAGTGAAGAGCTCATTCAAGTGATTCACGTAAGAAGTGCAGGTTTTCACTTTTAACCCTTCTGTCACATTAATCTCGGTGTGATCAGAATGAGTCTCACAAGCATACAAACCACATGATTTCATTAACTGCTTAGTGATACAAAATAAAATGCATGTCTTAAAATCAGTGGTGTCTCTGATTCAGTGACAATATTTTTTATTTCATTTATTGTATCTCTTTAAAAACAAAAAATTGGGGAAAGAAAAGAAAAGAAACACCCCTGCCAAGAGGAACTTAGTTATCACTATAATTATTTTTAAAAAGCCTTTCAGTACAAATGATCGAAATGGAAAATGACAAATTGTGTATGGAGCCTACCTACTATCTTTAGTTGGGGCTTTGCTTGTCATTACAATGAAAGCATCTTAGTTTGTTTTTCATGCTGAAGTTCTCTTCAAGTGATTCATGGAATAGATGCCCTATTCGTAACGTGTCCTTTGAGATACTCAGGAAACCATATGGATATAGTCAAAATAGAGTCATGTTAGTAATTTGTGCAGTTTGTGTCATTTGTATTTGGACCATAGCATTGATGCTAAATTATTTGAGTAGCAATTTCTCATCCATATCCTTACTTGCACTGTGCGAAAGATTGCATCAAATTTGCACCATCAGCTTTTTAAATCTGAAGGTCAAATGTCAGCCCACAGTAACTATAGTGCCTGGGACAGATGTACTTAGGGTGTTCCAGTTTTGTTATGCTTGAAGTTGTGTGATCATCTCTATTCTTTGCTTTATTTGAGGTCTATCTGCCTAAGAGGTATATAGGAATTATATAAGATTGGGTAATATGCTTGCATAGTACAAGCTCTCAGCTGGAAGGAGGTGGGAGTGGGAATTTTGTAGCTTTTGAGATATTTGGCAATCTATGGAGATGTTGTGAGTCATCACATCTTTCTGGAGAAGAAAAGTACTACTGACATTCGGTGGACAGAGGCCAGGGATGCTGCTAATCTTCTAACAATGCTCAGGTCAGCCCCTGCCAAGAAAATATAATTTGAGAAACTTAGCAGAGAGGCACTGCACATAATTTTTGAGTTTTGCAATTATTTTTATTATTATTTGTAAAAGTTGATTTATATAGTTATTTTCAACCCAATCCCCTTTTTAAATATTACCACTACCATAATTTTAGTAGCAATACTGGAAACAATATATAAAATTATTTCCAGACTTTCAAGTGTTTAATTCCCCAAAAGAAATCCCAAGGAGATTCTGTTTTCTGTGGGAATAAGCTCTGGCGTCCACCTTTGAGTGGAAAGTTCTACCTATGAGCATTGCTTGGGTGGGAGCTCAGAGAGCTATGATATAACTCTCAGCTATATAGTTCACAGCTAAAAACACTTAGTCTCAAACCTTTACAAATAGACTGTCAAGCTGGCATGATGGCTGTGGGTGAAATACATCAATAGAAATTGTTCAGCTTTTTTTTGGTCTGCAAACTTACTAAAGATGAACTGAAAGAACAAGGAGAATTAAGCACGCACACGTGCATACACTACAACATCACGACCTCTGGGGTCATGCAAAGTTCTCTCAGATGTTGTTTTATTCATAGGGTTTCTGCACAAATCTTCTCTGAATTCACCAAGCAAGCATGGCTGGCTCTATATGCAAATGTTGGCCTCCCCTGAGACGGCACAGGAAGAGAAGCTGAACTTTCAGAGAACTCTGATACAGAGCACTTCCTTTTGAAGGTTGCCAGGAATGCAGTTATCAGGAAAGGGAGAGTTGTTACCTTGATGTACATTTATGTTAAGATGATACCTTTGAAGGTGTCAGTTCAAAACTGGCTCATACTAAAAACATATATAAATGAGCCTTCTTTGACATCTAAAAAGTCTTATTATTGAAAGTTGCTATAGGAAGTAATTTTTTAAGTGTTGAAAACTATGGTTCTTAGGACCTAGCTCTCATTGAACCATATTAATTTATTCATTAATGAATGCATCAAATTAAGTGCCATTTAGCCTGAGTAGTATATATTTAAAAGTGTCGGGGCCGGAGCGATGGTCCAGTGGGTAGGGCGTTTGCCTTGCATGCGACCGGCCTGTGCCAGCCCAGGTTTGATCCCGGCATCCCATATGGTCCCCGAGCAGTGCCAGGAGTGATTCCTGAGTGCAGAGCCAGGAGTAACCCTGAGCATTGTCGGGTGTGACTCAAAAAGCAAAAAAAAAAAAGTATAAGATATTTCAGTTTTCCTCTGGATTATGAAAGAATTATGAGATCTTTAATACATATCAACTATTCCAAACTAAAACTTGCTTAATCAGTAGGATTCTTTCTTTATATTTCCATTCAAATACACATTCGTCCCAGAAACATGCTTTTATATTTAGAACCCTATATTCAAATAGGTAGAGGGTTTCTATTATTGTGAACGTTTTTGTTTTTGTCAACCATAATGGTATTTGAACATTCCTGTCATTTGTGTAGCAACTTTCTGTAGTTACAATTCATTAATTCTAGTGTAATCAATGGGAATTACGCATGTAACTCCTATGAGCATTAATTGGCCATTGTGTAGCAGCCATCACTGTGGCTGAGGAACCTTTATAATCTATCCAGGACATACAAATTTTAAAATTCTAGTTTCTTGTGTGTTACACTCATTCACTCCTATTAATAAAATTAAAACCAGTAGTAGCTATGTTGCCTCCAAATATATTCTTCTCTTAAGTAGCCAGTTTTGTGAGCATTTAAGCCCTTCACAAAATCCCTCTGAATTTGCCAAGAATTCAGAAACATGTAATTTGAAACAATATGATTCCCCAAGCTGCCTTCTAAATAGTAACACCAAATTTATTAACAAGTGAAATGGAAATAAAATTAATATTCAACATAATCCATTTGGGTATGCTGCTTGATTTGTAAATTTCCATTAGCTCAAAATGATATGAATCATGCTGCAGGTTAATTGGACAAGATTCCTTTCTAATTAAAAAAAATCAACAACGTGATTCTATTCTGTAAGAAGACTTCCTTTTAGGAATATGAATTTAATGTATGTAAAATTTGATTTCTCAATACCAGACAAATTAATTAAAGTGGAGCTATTAGAAAAACTTGATCATAGTTTTTATAGCTAAGTGTAAAAATATGTTGTCCTTTCTGATCAAATGTTACCGTTCACTTCTGTCAAAGCCTTAACAAAGGCAATAATTCTTGTTTTGCCCCTAAGTGATATTATGAAACCCAACAATGAGGAAACCATTAAAATATTAATTTAGAGGAAAGTTAATTGCAGGCTTAATATTTTTGTTTTGCAACTTAGTCAACAACATTTCAGCCTGATTAGCAATATTTTTTCAGAACTAAAAACATTATGCCCAAGGAAATTCTTTTTCTTGTCAGCATATATTCTTCATGTGGATATCTAAGATTGTAAATTGGTACAAATAACAGTGAATCCGTGGGGAAAAAAATCCTCTATCCCTAGGAATAAAATGAAGAAAATAGTTCTACTTATAAAGTCCCTATAATTTTCAGTGGATTACATTTTTTAATCTGCTAAAAAGTTCTCTTTTTGTTCAGTACTCTGATTTATAAGAAATTTGAAACCTGTAATTCAGAAGTCATCGGGATTTTTATTTCACTCAGCATCAGTATTTCTAGGTTATACAGCATATTTCCTAATGATCTCTCCCAATCTTTCAAGGGCTTTGTTAACTTGAGCGATTTCGAGAACTCAGTACCTTCCTTGCTCAGCATTGATAGACAATGAGTTTCCAGATACCAGACATTATCTCGGGTACCGTCACTGAAATCAGAAAGCTTTGTGACAATAGTGAAAGTCTTTGGATTAGGAGCAGGGTGCACATCTCTGTGACCCTCGTCACCCCCCCCCTTCACCCCCAAATGACCCAAAGCTCCCACTTACCTACTCTTGTCTTCTTAGTGCTCTGTGTCCTGTGGCCAAGGCATGCAGCGGAGGAATGTGGGCTGTCAGATGGGGACACACAAAATAGCCAGAGAGACGGACTGTAACCTGTACACCAGACCAGAGTCGGAGCGTGTCTGCCAGGCCTCTCCATGTCCTCACTACTCTTGGCAGACAGACAAATGGCAAGAAGTAAGTAGAGACACAACGACTACCTGTTGGGCATCTCATTCAGTCCCCTTTGAAATTCCTGCCTTCTCCTGTGAATTCTTTAAGTATGGTGACAAGACTGGCACTTTCCCAAAAGGTTTGCTGTCATAGAGCTCACAGCTCAGTCTCACAAGGGTGGGAGAGCTCCTTCTTTTAAAGCAATTCCTAAGTTTGTGTTCCTGAATGTTCCAAGTTGGCTGCCTCCAGGAAAACTTTAATAGTCCCGGGCCAAATGTGTTTCAGATAACTTTCACAGAAGGAGGAGGAGGAGATCAGAGAAATATTTTAAATATGTGAATCCAAGCTTGGTTCATTTTGCATGAATTCAAATGGCCACAAGGCAGTAGAGCAGGAGGACCTACTCTGTAGTTTTCCTTTGTCTCAGACTCCATTGGTCAGGTAGAAGATGAGACGCTTATGGAAAAATCCTACTTCATGAGTGAAGGATTTCCAACATTTAAAAGAATGGTGGAATCTCTACTCAGCCCATGTTTTTCTTTCACTCTAGGTTAATGTTTAGTTAAAGAAAAAGTTAAGTGTTTCTGGCAAAAATATTTCCCAGGAAGCTAAGACATTGTTGGATGGTTAGGTAGGTCTGTTCTCTGAATAGAATATTGCAATGCAGGAAAGGAGGCAAAGAGAATTAGACAATGTGACAGTCCCCATTGGTCTTGGAATGAATAAGCAGTGTGTGCTATAAAAGATTCAGAGATGTCTGTCAGGAATTTCCCAAAACATGGCTTTCAGATGGCTGGGGAGGGGTGGGAAATGCCTGAAATTATGCTAAATTCTGGAGCTGGAGTGAAAGTACACAGGGGAGGACATTTGTCTTGTGAGCCATCCACCCAGGTTCCATCCGGGGCATCTCATATGCCAGGTCCCCTGAGCACCACCAGGAGTAGGAACCCCTGAGCATCACCAGGTATGATGTAAAAAGAAAAAAAAGAAAAGAAAAAAGGAATTATGCTAAGTTCTTTATGTTCTCCAGTTCAAACTTCTTTTAAAAAAAATTGAACCATAGTGAGATACACAGTTGCAAAGTTGTTCGTGATTGGGTTCCAGTAGTACAGTGTTCCAACACCCATCTCTTGATCAGTATAAATTTCCCACCACCATTGTCCCTGTTTCCTTCCTGCACGCCTCCAGCCTGTGTCTATGAAGGCACTTCTCTCTCTCTCTCTCTCTCTCTCTCTCTCTCTCTCTCTCTCTCCCCCCCCCCCCCTCTCTCTCTTTTTTCTCTGCTTCCTTTTTTGGGCACTATGTCTTGCAATACAGATGCTGAAATGTTCTCATATATTCAGTTCTGTCCAGAGTGATCTTTTCCAACTATTATTGTCATATTGGTCCCTTCTGTATCCTATCTGCCCTTTGCCTCCACACACTTGTGGCAGCTTCCAACCATTTATCAGTCCTCCTGGCCGCTGTTTTCCCTGTCCTTGGATATTTGGGATATTAGTTTCAAAGTATATCTTTATATTCCACAAATGAATGCAGTCATTCTGTGTCTGTCCCTCTCCTGACTCACTTCACTCAGCATGATACTCTTCATATCCATCCATTTATAATCAAATTTTATGACTTCATTTTTCCTACCAGCTGCATAGTATTCCATTGTGTAAATGTGACACCGTTTCTTTATCCAGTCTTCTGCTCTCAGGCACTCTGGTTTTTTCCAGATTCTGACTATTGCAGTTCACTTTTTTTAACCATTAGACAGAGTGGAACAACATAATTATTATAGCCCACCAATCTCATGATTTTCTTGTATACAAGAAAATCAAGGTTTGGGAGAGACAATGACAGCTGTCCAAGTTTCATCTCAAATATGTACTTTTCAAGTGGAAGAGGCAAAACAATTAGGGAAGTGGGAGTGGGGTTGGGGGATGAGGGGCCTCCTCAAGCAGCGGCCAAACCGTTGATTTTCAACCAAGGGGGCCACAGCTCAAAGCAAGAGGACACCCAGGATAACCTAGTGGTACTGAGGGTCTTCAGGACCACTCCCAGCAGTACCCAGGAGACCATTTGGCTCTAGAAATTGAAACTGTTGGTAGAGTTCATGCCCTGTAACCACTATATTTTGTGCCAACGAGACAGAACTTGATCCTATTTATTGTCTTAAAACACTGTGAGATACTACAACTGGGTCTTTCTTTTTCCAAGTGCTAGCGGCAAAGCCACTTCCTTGGGCTCCTAGTTTTACTTAGATGTAGGTACGTGACATGATCACTTGATATTGTGAAACTACTTTACACCTTGTTGAGTAAATATCTGTTACCTCCCCAAATTATAATTTTCCTTCTTATGATGTGAACTTTCAAGTTTTACCCTTAGTAACTTCCAAATAAAAAGCAGTATTTCTCAACATTTTTCCTGATAGAAAAATGACCTTGACCTTGTTTATTTCCTTCACCCCCGCCATCCTACTAGTTAGCCCTCCAGTGTCATGCTATGGCCCACTCATGCCATTTTTATCTGTGTCCCCCTTGGAATATCAGAAGGGTATCTATGGCCCTGGTTGAAAAGTGCAGTGAGGGGCCGGAGCGATAGCCCAGCGGGTAGGGCGTTTGCCTTGCACGCGGCCGGCCCATGCCGGCCAGGGTTCGATCCCGGCATCCCATATGGTCCCCCGAGCACCGCCAGGAGTAATTCCTGAGTGCAGAGCCAGGAGTAACCCCTGAGCATCGCCGGGTGTGACCCAAAAAGCAAAAAAAAAAAAAAAAAGTGCAGTGAAAGAGTATTATTTATTATAGTCACCATGCTATATAGTGTATCCCCATAACTTATTTATCTTGTAACTGAAGATTTTTTTTTATTTTTAACCGCTCACCCATTTTTCTTACGTGTTACTCAACACCTCATATTATGTATTTACCACATTTTCTTTTTACATTCATTGATGGGCACAGTTTTTTCTGTATCCTGGCTATTATAGGTAATGTTGCAGTGAACATGATGGTATATGTTTTCAGTGTAGTGATTTTGTTTTCTTTGGACAGAAACCCAGTTGGGGACTTTCTCCATCGTATGGTAGTTCTAGTGAAATTTTTTATTTTTTATTTTTTTTATTTTTTTATTTTTACAATTACAAAGATATACAATTAAAAAGTTCATATTTGGGTTTTGGTCATACAGTGTTCCAGCACCCATCCCGCCACCAGTGCCCATCTCCCACCACCAACATCCCCGGTTCCCTCCCCCTCCCCCAGCCCTCCTCCATGGCAGGTTCTTTATTTCTTTCCATTTCTCTCTAGTGCAATTTTTTTTTAAAAGGAAGATACAGGATATTGACCTTAGTGGAAAGGTGAATCTTTTGCACTATTATCAACAGTGAGTAAGAGTTCCCTTTTCTCCGCATGTTCCTCAACACTCCTGCTCCTGCTGACAGCAATTCTGACAGGTGTAAAGTGGTTTTGATTTGCATTCTTCCAGAAGCAGTGATGTTCAACACCTTTTCTTATAGCTCTTGGCCATCTGTATGCCTTCTTTAGAAAAACATCAATTTAGTTTCTCTGCATCTGCAGGGTTTTTAATCAGATTGTTGATCTTTTACTATTGAGTTTTATGGATTTTTATATGCTTTGGATTTTAGCACCTTATACAGATATAATTTAAAAATATTTTCTATTATTTTAGGCTTGATAAATTGCTTTCTCATGATTGTTTTATTGGTAGATATATAGAAGCTTTTCTGTTTAATGCAATTTATTTATTTCTGCTTTTGGGTGTGTGTGTGTGTGTGTGTGTGTGTGTGTGTGTGTGTGTGTGTATGAAATTCAGATGAAACATTGCCAAGATCGTCAATGATCCTTTTTTTTCTTCTAGAGTTTTTAAAGTTTAAGTTTTTAAATTTTAGTTGATTTCTGTGTACAGGCTAAGACATTAATGTAGGTTTACTCATTTGCATGTGCTTGTCTAGTTTTCCTGAACCACTTACTGAAGAGGCTACCCTTTTCCCATTGTGTATTTTTGTCTGCATTGTCATAAATTCGTTATTTGCATACAGTAAGAAAAGTCACTCCTCTCTCATACAAATTGTGTCTAGAAAAATTAAGGGTCCGGAGCAATAGTACAGTGAGTAGCTGCCTTGCACACAGCTGACCCAGATTTGATTCCTGGCACTCCATATTGTACCTTGAGCCCCACGAGGAATGATTCCTGAGTGCAGAGCCAGAAGTAAGCTCCGAGTATAGCTGGATTCCACCCCCACAAAACAAAAATCACATTTCTCTATGCGCAACAGATATATCTTTTTATATTTTTTCCTGACTGTAGAGACCAAACTCCATAAAAGGCAGAAAATCAGAGCTACAGAGATAGCATAGTGGGCTGAGTTCATGCTTTATATGCAAGAGCCCCAGGTTCAATTTCTAGCACTTCTTATGTTTCCCCACATGCCAGCTGTGTCTCCAGGGCACATAGCCAAGAGTAGTCCCTAGAATAGAGGCCCAGAAACAAACATTGAAAAAAATAAGCCATAACACTAGTAGAAAATCTAAGGAGGTACCTGACTTGTGACTAGATTTGAGAGTTCATTAGACATTTAGTGTTTTCAAGAAGGGAAGAGATTCTTTCCTTTTTTTAAAATTGAATCATCATGAGATAGACCATTACAACGCGATTCATGATTGGGTTTCAGTCATACAGTGTTTCAGCACTCATCCCTCCACCAGTGCCATTTTCCAATACCAATGTCCCCGATTCCCACCCACCCCACACACACACACAACCTGCTTCTACTCTACGGCAGGAACTTTTCTTCTCTCTCTCTCTCTCTATCTCTCTCTCTCACTTGAAGAAAAGAGATTCTTAACACATAGACAATGGTGGGCTCTGATAAGTACCATCCTGGGAACATGATTTCTCATCTCTGATCCTGAAATGAAAAAGTGGATGAAGATGATTATAGATGTAAGGAAGAAGAAAGCACTGTGGGTGACCCACTGAGGGTAAATGGATAAAATGAGATGCAGGGAAGCCAAGGAAATGGAAGCTCTGCCAGAAAGAAGCCTCTGTTCCTCACAACCTACTCAGAAAGTCACCCGAGAAGATTAAAAACAGTAGGGTACCACTTGTGCAGGCCTCCCAAGGTAACCTCTCCTCCTGTCTGCTAGTGGTATGTGTGGATGATGCCTGGGGCAGTTGGGTAGGCAGCAGATACTTATCTCCCTATCACTATTTAAAAAAATGTCTTGTTAGACTGGAGAGATAGTATAGTGGGTCCGGTGCTCACTTTGCATGAGGCTGACCTAGTTTTTATTCCTGACATCCCATATGGTCCTCCAAGCACCTCCAGGAATAATTCTTGAATACAGAGCCTGGGGTAAGCCCTGACAATCACCTACGCACCCTAAAAACAAACAATCAAAGATGTCCTTGTTATACTGGAAATTTGGTGGGAACCATGTGCCACTTCATAATACAGCTTCCTTCCTTAAAATTCTCATCTCCATTCTTGCAGCCACAACCTCTTAATTTGTCTTATATATAAGACAAATATATCTTACTGAGGTCACCTATGAATCTTGACTTTCCTCCCATTTCTGTTGCCACTTGGCCAGTTAAGATAGGAGCCCTCCAAACACACTACATAGAATGTGCTGGAACTTTCTCCTATATTGCAGAATATGTCCTCCTTCTCAGCAGTTCTTGGCACTCACCTGAGAGCTCTTGTTTGAGTGTGCATTTTCTGCTTTTACTTCCGCTGGGGACCTTAAAAGGTACATGTTTTTTTTTAAGACCCTTTTCCTACTAGACCAAATTCAGGGGAGCCCCTGCTCTTTTGATAAATAATCCAGGTGCTTGCCTTAAGGAACATAGCCATCTCTCTTCCAGAAGCATGCACAACAGAAGTGCTGTATACAGGCATAAGGTTGCAACAATGCATGTCCCCTGGGGACATCAACTATGATGTGAGGTTTATTCCCAAGTAGTGTAGCACATTGGCCCTAATATAAGTTACCCTGTAAATAAATAAATAAATACAGTTATTTATTAACCTACAGAGCAAGCATGGTATTGAATATTTTATATGGAAGACCTCATTTAACCTTTTCATAACTCTCTGATGTAGTAATTAAATTTTTATCCTCACTTAAAGATGGAGAAACTTGATGCTTAAATAGGTTAATTAATCCAAGTTCATGCATTTACTAAGTAATAGGGCTGGGGCTTGAAGCATGGCAGCCTGACCTCTGATACTCATGCTCTGCATCTTGATAGCCCAGTGCCGCTCATGTTGACCTACATATAAGGTCAATTGCTTTATTTCAGTCTTGATGACTTGTCATTCTCTGTCTCAGAGTGGTTTCAAAGGAGAATCCCATTTACTGAGTTTCCTGCTCCACCCCACCCCATTTTAAAAAAGGAAATTTTTTGGTCTAGTTTTTTGACATTTAGATCATAAAAATTCCACTGAGAAAAAAAGGGAAGTAAAGAAGGAAGAGGGAAGGAAGGAAGGAAGGAAGGAAGGAAGGAAGGAAGGAAGGAAGGAAGGAAGGAAGGAAGGAAGGAAGGAAGGAAGGAAGGAAGGAAGGAAGGAAGGAAGGAAGGAAGGAAGGAAGGAAGGAAGGAAGGAAGGAAGGAAGGAAGGAAGGAAAAAGGGAGCGAGGAGGAGAGGGAGGGAGGGAGGGAGGGAGGAGGAAGGAAGGAAGGAAGGAAGGAAGGAAGGAAGGAAGGAAGGAAGGAAGGAAGGAAGGAAAAAAGAGGGAGGGATAGAGGAAAGAAGAGAAAGAAGAAAAAGGAAGGGGAGGGGACGAGAAGGGAAGGGGAGGGAAGGAAAAATAAGGGAAGGGAAGGGGAAGAAGAAGGGAAGGGGAAGGGGAAGGGAAAGGGAAGGGGAAGAAGAAGGGATAGAGGGAGGAGGAAGGGAGGCGAGGCGAGGCAAGGGAAGGGAAGGGAAGGGAAGGGAAGGAAGGGAAGGGAAGAGAAAGGAAGGGATAAAATAGTATGTGATAATGGATAGCCTTTCTTATTTAACTCTTTAGACCCTTGACATTCTTAAATGTCTTTTAGAATAGCCAAGCACATTCTCTTTCCACTGTGAGAACAGCTGTTTCATGTTCTTGACTCTTTGCCATGGACAAATTGTGCTCAGAATATGTCTGGCCTTTGCAGAACTGCCCAACCCAGAACTCTTTGGCCTAGTGCAGGGACCTGGGATGCTCTCCTATGTATTTGGATTCTCAGGACTTATATTGAGATCAGCTGTAGAAGAGTCCCAAATTCTTTTCTGAGGTATAGAAAAGTTTAAAATGAGTGGCAGATCTTTGGTCCATTGGTTACACAAATATTTTATGAAATTTTCAAAAGGGACTCATCCGAATTTGATATATGTTCAAGAGACCAGACAGCAACTCATTATGACTGGTTCTGTCATCATTTAGTCAAGAACACAAAGTATCTGTGAAGTGCTGGGCCCTGGGCCTAGACAGTGCATTAGAGAATGAAAATATTATGGTGGGAGCAATTGTCTAGTAAGAGAGACAGACTGAAAGTAAGCAGACACACATGTTCCATGACTCACCCTGCATGAAAAGTGCTGGAGACAGAAAATGACAAACCTATTCTATCCTCTTTAGGGGTAAGAGGGTGAAGGTCAAGTGAAGATTGAGGAAAGAGGATGCTTGTTTGTGGACAGGATTGTGGCATGATGGGAGCAGAGTGGGTGAGGGCCCAGAGGCCAAACAAGGCTGGTGTGGTTGGCATTACTGTAGCAGCTGGGTTATAACATGCCCTGGAGGCCAGGCAAGTGTTTGGATTTTCTCCCAAACAATGTGGGAGGTTCCCAAGCTTCTTCATGACCTGGCCTTTGACCAACTCTGGAATCCCCGGCTCACACTGAATGCTCGAATCTGCTGTAGTGGCCCTACCCCCACCTCCTGCAGCATTCCTTATAGCCTCTCGTCCTGAAGAGCTGCTCCTTTCCTCCTTTCTTACTTTACTTCTGCCATCACTCCCAGAGCCCCTAGAATTTCTCTTCTCTTCCTACAGATGCAGAAGGCCCTAAAGCAATAGAAAAGGGCGGTTCCTTACTCCATCACACTCTGTTAGGAAATCATCTGTTCACAGTCACACAAGACAGCCCAAGTGTCAGCCATGGATTGCCAGTTTAACAGTCATGACCATATGGATGACACATGGGATTCTGTGACGTGGAAGATACAACTCTGGTGGAGAGAGAAAGAGAGAGGAAAAAGAGCAGGGATGGAGGGAGGGAAGAAGAGGAGGACAGGGGAGAATAGATGGAGTGGGTTATGGAGAGGAAAGGGAAGTCCGGGGCAGGCGGGTGGCGGAGATTTTTGGGCTGGGTCCCACCCTAGAATCTATTACAAATATTGGTTGAATGAGAAAATGACTCTAAAGTTATAAATATTTATGTTTGTTGTATTGTTTCTCCTTCCTTTCCACTTGCACACATACTGTTTCGAGTAAACAGTGTCCAGACTCACATACCTGACTTAAATATGAGCTTCGGGAGTAGAACCCTTTGCTTAAAGAATACTTTGTCCTTTAAAAAAAAAAACAAACTCAGAGGAACATGAGATAAGTCACTGTGTCGTGACTGTCCCTTATCTGAAACAGTTCTCTGTGTGGCCCAAACTCTGCTGACACGTCCCTCACTGGTTCTTGGACCTGCCCATTCCTCTGCTCTCTAATAATAATAGCCTTGCCTAGAAATAATAGGACAAAGTCTTTAATCCATGGTGGAAAAATTCTTTTAAAAACCCTCAGAGGGGGCTGGAGTGATAGCACAGTGGGTAGGGCATTTGCCTTGCACGTGGTCGACGGGGTTCGATCCCTGGCATCCCATTTGGTCCCCGAGCACCGCCAGGAGTAATTCCTAAGCGAAGAGCCAGGAGAAACCCCTGAGTATTGCCGGGTGTGACCCCCAAAAAAAAACCCTCAGAGGGAAAATAGTGAATAGTAACTTTTCTTTCTCTTGTTACTGGAGAACCTTATTCAAAGAGAATCTTATTCAAACATCTTTGCAGTAGTTGAAGAAACAAAAAGCAAGTCCTATCTTTTGCATAATTGTATACAATTATAGACCAGTACACTGTGGCCAAATCACCTGACTACATGAAATAACATAACATTGGAGCTAGAGTAGGGACAGTTCCGAGGACTGGAGCATTTGCTTTGTGTGCAGGATTCCAATCCCAGCGTTGCAGGCCACCTGCACAGGAGCAACCCCCAGTCCCCACTGGCTGTGATTCCAGACTCCGATGAAAGAGTTTATTTTAGGTCTTTCTCACCTTTAAATTTCAGAAGTTTTTACCCTGTTAATTGCAGTACATTTTGAGATGCGAGGAGCCAGCAAATATGGGCAAGCTGCTCAGTGTAGCTTTGTTTGCTTTAGCATGTGCTAAGATTCGCGGAAGCCGGTGATGGGACTTACACACTTGATGTCATTGTTTCTAGAATCCTTAATGAAATTTGAGTCTTCTAAAAAGAAAAACTACTTTTAGAAATTAATGTAGGGCCACTTGAACTTTAGGGCGATATTTTCTTTTCTTTTCTTTTTTTTGCCTTTGAATATTCTCTATATTCCAGGACAGAGAAAAGAGCTACCAATCAAGGGATAGCTTGTGAGGAAAAAGATATTAACAATATCTGTTTACCAACAGGACTGGTAATGTTCTATGCACAAGTTGGGTTTATTTTCTTATTTCCCAGTGCAGTGCTCTAGGATTTGGGAATCCAGGAAGAAAGTTTCAGAACTGCTTACAAATCACTTGTTTACTTAATTGAACTTTTCTAAGAGTTATTTTTAAAATAGGATTTCCCAAGACTCTTTTTCACCATTGGCTAAGGTAGTTAACTATTGCCAAAGATCCAGAGAGAAAGACTTAGGAAGCCTAAAGCAGTTGGAACCCCTGCATTCCTGCTCTGAACTGTGACTTATTGACTTAGATATAAACCCTAGGGATTAAGGAAGATGGGAATAGACACTTGATGGATTAGTCCGGGATTAGCTGCTCAATAATTGTGGTGTTTTTTTCTGAGTCAACTAGGGTCCTGATTTTCTAAGAAGTTTTCTCTGGGAAGTATTTTTTTTTGCATAAATATACCCATCATAGAGAGGCCCTGTTTGGTTCTAAAGATCCATAAATACTATGGTATAGGCTTTCTAACTTATGGACACATTTTTAATGGAGTAAACAAAAAATACTGTCACTTTGCCATCTTTCCCAGCATACTTCAGGGTTAACAGAAACCCTGACAACTACTACTGAGCTAGGTTGGAGTGAGGAATAATGCTTGTTTGCCTCCTGCACTCGCTGGAATTGCTTTGCTCCTCGAGGTTCCTTTCATGGTGTTTCACACTCATATCTGTGCTACAAAACAACCAGTGACTCCGCAGTCTAGATACTGAGACAGGTTCCTATGCAAAAGACGTGTGTGATTAAATTTGCAGGTGATGGATCCGTATCTCTCCTCACCAAAAAAGAATGAAGCAGCGCACAAAAGACATGAGACACATCATATAAACCACCATTTCCATACCTAGGGATGTGCCTAAAAGAATTAACTTGGGTGCTTAGACCTGGAAAGAAACAGTGTCAGCATTACTACCAACAGAGTGCAAAAGATAGGAAGAGTCTATTGCTCACTGAGATCAATGAAATGTGATCTTTGCGTGCAACAAATGTTCAGCCATTAAGAGGAGAGAGTTACTGACCCAGGCTACCACCTGGATGGTCTTTGAAATCATCAAACTAAATTAAATCCTCAGAATATTTTTAGAAATGACAAGTAGGGAACTGGAATGATAGTACAGCGAGAGGGCATTTGTCTTGCATGCAGCGAACCCAGGTTCCATTCGCGGCATCCCTTATGGTCCCCAAACACTGCCAGGAGTAATTCCTGAGCATAGAATCAGGAGGAACCCTGAGCATTAAGGGTGTGACCCAAAAAATAAAAAAATAAGCAAAGTAGATTGGTGGTTGCTCCAGGTTGGGGAAAGAGAAATGGGGAGTGTCTGACTTATGGGTTTAGATTTTCTTTATGGAGTAATGAAAATAGTCTGGAGTTAGAGACTGGTTGTTCATTATTGAAAATGACTAATGCCACTGTGTTGCCTAAATACAATACAGTGGATTGGTCTAAAATTGCCAGTTTTATGCTGCATGTTCTTTAAACCCAAAAGAGCCAGGGTGGAGGCAGAGGTTAGAGGTCTTGTTTTACTCACTGTGGTTTTCTACAGGAACTAGAGTCTTGAGTGCTGGATAACACAGATCGTTTAGATAGAGCAGACTTTGGGAAACTTTCAGCAATACAGGTGACTACATAAAAGCTCCAAGATGAGGCTTTGCTGAAGCCCAAAAGGTCAAGAATTTGTAGATAGCAGAGACAGAGCCCGCCTGACTGTCACCTCATGTACCAGCTGCTCTGCTTTTCTCAGATGTTTATGGGAATATCTATGAGGGTACAGAATGACTACATTTATTTGTGGGATATAAAAAATAGTATGATATAAATACCCAAGGTCAGGCAAAACATGGATCAGGAGGTGTGATTGTCAGTGGGTGGAATCTACCACAAGTGTGTGGGAGTCAGAGGTTAGGTAAGACAGAGAAGGGAACAATGCGTAACAATTATTGGAAATAATAATGCCAACCTAGAACTGAACATTGAATTTAGGCAAAGGGATATACATGATAACCTCTAAATGTATTGCAAGCCACAATGTGTAAGAGAAGGGGGGAGAGAGAGAGAGAGAGAGAGAGAGAGAGAGAGAGGGGAGAGGGAGGGAGGGGAGGGAGAGAGAAAAGAGAAGCAAAGTGCCTGCCATAGAGGCAGGCCAGGGGAGTGGGGAGGGAATCAGGGGTCATTAGTGGTAGGAAATGGGCACTGGTGGAGGGATGAGTGCTGGAACATTGTATGATTGAAACCCAAACATGAACATCTTTGTAATTATAAAAAAAAGCCCTCATTTAAAATATTCTTACCACATAAAAAAGCATGATAAGTTGAAAATTTTTTGAAGTGATAGGTATGTTTATCACCTTGTTTGCAATGAACAATAAATGGAAATGCATGTGTTCACGCTTAAAAAATATGTATCTATAAGGGCCAGAGATAGTGCAGTGAGTAAGGCATTTGCCTTGTATGTACCCAAACTGGATTCAATCCCTATTATCCTGTATTGGCCCCTGAGAACCACCAAGGGCGATACCTGGGTTGAGAGCCAGGTGTAACCCCTTGAACTTTGCTGGGTGCAGCACAAACAACAAACATCATGTGTGTGTACAAATAAATATATATATTGTGTGTGTATATATATATATGTATGTATATACATATATATAGTGTATATATATACATATATATACACATATATATATACATATATACGTATATATAATAGCAGAGACTTCCTCCCTACCATCAACCTATGTCCCTGCCAGTAGTGTCCCTGAGTAAGCCCTGAGCATCCACGATGAATGACACATATATGAAATAATAAAAAAGTAAGTATTCAAGGGCTGAGTGTTTTATGTGAGGGCTGTGTTGAGCCCAGCACTACCAACTCCCCCCCCAAATAGTGTAGCCCCCACCCCCTCAATCAAAATCTCCTGCCCACTCATATATCACAGATATTTAGATAGAGAGCTTTGGGACATGATATGTCTTTTCTGCTTTTGTCTCCACACTGCATTTTAGGGTCTTTGTAGCTACCTCTACAACATCCTATATATTATATTAGGTTAAGGTGTTTGTAACAGCCCTTTTTGAACCTGACACTTCACGCCTTCCACACACTCAGCAGCCAAACATCCCGCCGCCACCCCGTCTGGAGCACAGCACCTCTGAGAGCCCTGTCAGGCTCCAGTGTTTTAACTTTTGGTTTTTTGCTTGGGCACAGGCAGTTGGGCCATATCCAACAGTGTTCAGGAACCGGATACTCCTAGATTGGTTCTCAGGGGTCACTCCTGGTGGCACTCAGGGAAATGTATGGTGCCAGGGTGGCCTGCATGCAGGGCTAATGGCTTACTCCTACATTCTCTCTGCCTGAATGTTGGGACCTCGTAGTTTTTAGAGTCTTTTCCATTTTTTAATGCTGTTCAGTCACACCCAGCAGTGCTCAGGACATACTCCTGATAAGCTCAGGGGACCATATGGGATACCAGGGATCAATGCATGTCAACCACATGCAAGGCAAGCACCCTACACTGTGTTCTGTCACGCTGGCCCCAGACTTCAGCATCTTTAAGGAGATATTAAAAGAAAACCAAATAACTGTAATTAAAAGATTTCCTAGTCTTTTTGTTCTTCCAATTCCATGCCTGTCTGCTTTATCTTCTGCAGTGCACCAAGACATGTGGTGAAGGCTCAAGGTACCGCAAGGTGCTGTGTGTGGATGAGAACAAAGGCAGTGAGGTTCACAGCATGCACTGTGATGTAAGCCAGAGGCCCGCAGACCGTGAGAGCTGCAGTCTACAGCCCTGCGAGTATATCTGGATAACAGGGGAGTGGTCAGAGGTACAGTATGTGGTTTCAGTAACTGTCCCAGGGAGTTCACGGGAGGTCTGAGGGCAACAGAGCTCAAGGACAGAAATGTGGGAACCCAGAGCATCCTACCAGGGCTACCACCGAGAGCTGGGCATTCTCACCCTTCCTGGGCCCCAGTCCTGCTAGTGCCAATCACTGTATCACTGTATCACTGTCTTCCCATTGTTCATCAATTTGCTCAAGCGGGCACCAGTAACCTCTCCATACGTCCTGTCACATGCTAGTGCATCCAAGGGCATCTGCCTGTTCCAGGAACACGAAGAGCCTCAAACCATTCCATCAGGTCATGGGAATGAGGTCTATAACTGTTACTGGTTCTTGGCTTATCAAATACGACACGGGTAGCTTGCCAGGCTCTGCCATGTGGCATCCTACCAGGGCTACCACCGAGAACTGGACATTCTCACCCTTCCTGGGCCCCAGTCCTGCTAGTGCCAATGGGAGAAGAAATTGAGAATGTCTCTGAGCTCCCTGTAACTCGGTGTTCTCCAAGTCACCTTGATGTCCTATCAGGGTAAAGAATGATGACAGGGGCTGCAAGTTCCGAGTTCCGAGAAAGCTCAGTACAAGAAAATGTCTTACGTACTCTGGTCAGTGGATGGGACATTGTGTGACTGAAACCCAATCTTAAGCAATGTTGTAACTGTATGTATCATGGTGATTCAATTGGAAATAAACTCTTCATGTCTGGATGCAAGAGGGAAAGGTGGAGACTGTGACAGCCTAGAACCTGCTGTAGGGAGATGCAATTCCACAGCCACCGGGAAATACAGAACTGTGTGGGTCCTGTGTTAGGAGCGGATTTTTCAAGAGGATGAAAATCTTCACTCAGAGCTGTAGTACAGGTGGTAGAACATTTGCCTTACACGGCGACCAGGTTTGATCCCCAGCATCCCATATGCTCCCCATGCACTGCAAGGAGTGCAGCCCCTGAGCATTGCTGGGTATGATCCAAAAGTCCAAAAAAAAAAATGTTTCTCCACTGATATAAAACATAGAATCAAAATGTTTGTTTGAAACATGTATGGGGATACCAAACTCTTTTATGAGCCAGGTATGGATTGCAGAATTGCATGTTTAATAACCAGAGGAGCAAAATAATTTTCCAGAATACCCAGTGAACCTCAGAATCTAATCTTTTTCTTATTTCCACTGGCACACAATGTCAGCCTTTTTGTTGTCGGGAAATCTATACTAACAATCACATTGTTATATTATTTTTAAGCCCCGTCCTGTTTTTGAATACTGAAAGACCAATATCATCAAAGCAGTTATCATTTGCTCATAGAATTTAGAGACATGAGAGAAAAGCATCTCAGCTCATCGCCAAAGGTGCTCACTGCCATGAGGGTCCCTTCTGAGTCAGCCAGGGCAGCAGTTTCATGCTTTAATGGGAGGAATATTTGCATTTAGATGATGCATGACTGAGAGTTGAATTGTTTGCGCACTAAAGCGGTTCCTAAATCTCTTCTAAAGATGACTCCCCAGGCTTCTCTCAACTTCAGTGATTTTTGTCCACTGTCCCCAACCCAGGTGGTGCTGGAGATACTTTTGGGCATCACAGCTGGGGGATGCAGGATGCTATTGGCATCTAGCCTCAGGGACACGTCTAAACAGCCTACTGTGCCCTAGACAGCCTGGCAGTGAAGAAACATCCAGCACAAATGCCAGGGGTACTGCAGCTGATCAACCCCACTTTCTCCTTTCCCCTCCTATTCTCAGTGTGATCTTCAAGAGTGGAGAGAAAATGCAAACCAAATCTTTAGAGAAAAGATTAACTGTTGGCTAGCCAGGGTCATGGGGTCTAGAGGGGTGGGGAAGGAGTCTGTACCTCTGGCTCTGAGGGCAGGTTCCAACGAGCCTGGATCTCAAATGTGAACAGGGTTGTAAATGGCTCCTCTGTTCAGTAGGACAACATCTCTGGTACCCCAGCCCGCTCCCTCAACAGGCTCTGGTTCTCAGAGTTGTGTACACCAGCCACATCCAGGTGCTGCAGAGGGGAAACGTCCTTCTTTCTCCCTGGCTTTTCCCCTGCCTAGACATTTGTCCTCTTTGCCCTTCTCCTTCCAGCCTCCTGGGGCCTCCCCTGTGGAGGGTCTTGGTCCTGGCTCCTGCGGGAATTTCCAGGCATTCCCTGCTAAGATTGGCGTCTTTGTCTTAGCCAAGCAGCAGCATTTTGTTATCATTACACTAAGAGTTTTTCTTTGCTTTGCTTGCTTTGATTTGGGGGGGTGTGGAGCGGGGGTTGGGGGGCACACCTGGCTGTGTTCAGCACTTCCTTCTGACTCTGCACTCAGGGATCACCCCTGGCAGGGCTCAAGAGACCATATGTGGTGTCAGAGATCAAACCAAGGTGGCTGCATGAATTCAAACACCTTACCCGCTGTCCTCCTCTCCGAAGTTTGTTTTTTATTTTTTTTAAATTTTTTTATACCACAGTGAAACATACAATTACAAGGTGATCATAATTGGTTCTTGGTAATACAGTATACCAGCACCCCATCCCTCCACCAGTGCCCCATTCCACCACCAAGACCCCCACCCCTCCTGCCCATCCACACTGCCTTAAACAGGTACCCCAGTTTCCTCTCTTTCTCTCTCTGCTCTCTCTCTGTCTCTGCATCTCTCTGCTCTTTACCTTGGCTAGCCCCAGGTATTTAGAGTTTATCACTAAGTCTCTTTGTGTATATTCATGGTGAGTCTTAATCTGCCATTACCATTTCCCACATTTAGTAAAACACTGGTATCTATTTATGTCGAAATGAATGCAGTCTTCTATATCTGTCCTTTCCTTCTGACTAATTTCACTCAGCATGATAGTCTCCATGTCCCTCCATTTGCAGGTAAATTTCATAATATCATCTTTTCGACAGCCGTAGTATTCCTAGTGTAGAGAACCACAGTTTCTTTAGCCAGTCCTCTGTTCTCGGGCATTTAGGTTGTTTCCAGATTCTAGCTTAGGAATACGCAGAGATGAATAAAGAAGTACAGTAGTGTTTCTGCTATCACACTGAGAGTTTTGATCTAAGACTTGAGCCATCATACTCCTACAGCTTTTTATAAAACCTTAGTCTCAACTCTCAGGAGATGCATCTGTGAGAAGAATTTTAAAAAGAAAAGCCTTCCCCACCACTTCTGCAGACTTTCAGATTGGGCAGAAAACTGCAAAATGAGGGACCAGGAGATAGTTAGTGGTAGAGCACAGGACTAATGTGTGTAAGACTGAGTTCCATCTCTGGCACCAAATGGGCCCCCGTGGTGTTAGTTGTGGCCCGCTTTAAAAAGTATTCTACCAATTTCTAGTCAAGTTTTACTGGTGATAGGAACTGAGTGGACATGCCAGGGCAGTGGGCTAGGAAGCTGGAGCAGAATTCCAGTAGAATCACCCCCAAGTCAGATTTCTGGGCAGATAAAAACTAAAATGCTAGTGCTCAGCAAGGCTGTCTTCTCCCATCTGTCACCAGCGCGGCTCTGTGTGCTCCACTGAGCTCCTCCCACCAGAACCGGATGTGACTCAGGCACAGTGAGCAGGGACTGATCTCTACCTGTCCAATGATGTCTGCCTTTCCCTGCCTGGACCTGAAACGTGTTGCTAATGCAAGGAGCCACCGTTCTTTGGTGGATGTTGTTTATTGTTTGTTTGAGGGGCCACACCCATTAGTACTCAGGGCTTAATCCTGGCTCTGCATTCAGGGATCACTCCTGGCAGGAGACCAAATGGGGTGCCAGGGATCAAAAGCAGGTCAGCTGTGTGCAAGACAAGTGCCTTTACCCACTGTAGTGTCTCTCAAGCACCAAAGCCACCATTCCAGCCTCTCATTTTGCTTCACTCTCTCTTTCAACAGTGTTCAACATTGCATGTGTGACAGGAACAGCAGGTGACATGGTAGCATGGGGCGCAAACAGGAGGGGCTCCTGCAGCACCCCAGAGACAAGGCTCACACGCCAGATCTCTTCTGCTGTGTGGACTTGGGAAGCCAGAGGCAACCCACATGGTCATGATGCTCTTAGTAGCAAGCTAGCATGGTCTGTTCTTTCCCATGTCTTTTCAGAGTTGTGCCAGCAAGCTCTGCATAAAATCTGCCCATATTTGGGGCTCAGTTCTACCAACCAGTTTCCTGCTACATTCGCCCACCTAAGTGGCCCCTCAGCGGCTTTTACTCCCAGTTTGTGGGGGGGTAAAGGACCTCCGGTTCTCAGCCGAGTCTTGTTTAAATTAGTTCCGACTGAGATCAGTCGCGCGGGCACCGGGTTAGACCTCCTCCATCACCAGCCGCTTGCACAGACA
Source organism: Cryptotis parvus (assembly GCA_021461705.1). Classification (NCBI taxonomy): domain Eukaryota; kingdom Metazoa; phylum Chordata; class Mammalia; order Eulipotyphla; family Soricidae; genus Cryptotis; species Cryptotis parvus. The sequence continues at coordinate 198,361 of JAJIBD010002355.1, forward strand.
GCCTTCTTTAGCCATTTGTCCATGCCTGAAACGCCCGGGGCGAGGCTGGCACTCCCCTAACCTGGCATCGCCGGTCTTCTGGCATTTGAGCAGCGCAGCCAAAGAAGGAAGAAACAGACTGAGAACATTTCCAGATCCTGAGCCAGCTGGAAGGGGCAGCGGTGCTCTGTGCGTGCCTCCAGCCGGGCCGGCTGCCCTGCCTCCAGACCTCTTCCAGGAGAGCCTGTCCCTGGCAGAGTTACAGGAAGGAGGAAGCTGGGGGCTTACAGCACCCACCCGAAAGCACTAGGAGAGAGAGACACTGCTTTATGGGCACTTAGAGCAGATGGGAGGAATGACCTCCCGTTCCTCAGGAAATAGAGCCTTCCCGTGCTACGTCTGTTCTGTGGGGTGGTGGTGGGGAAACCTCGCCCTCCTCAAAATTTCAAGACTCCTCATTTATCCTCATTTACCCCATTTTTGCATCTTTGTGTGTTGGGGGGAGTGTCTTCATGACAGTCCTCAAAAAATATGATTGAAATGAAATTTATGGTTATTCAGTTTTACATGTTTTTTGGGGGGTTTGGGTCACATCTAGCAATGCTCAAGGGTTACTACTTGCAGTGCTTGGGGGACCATATAGAATGCCAGGAATGGAACCCAGGTCAGCCGTGTGCAAGGCAAACACCCTACCGACTGTACTATTGCTCCAGCCCCTTAGTTGTACATTCCAAAAAAAAAAAAAAAAAAAAAGTACAAATTACTTAGCTCAGGAGTTTGAACGTGTTATCAAATTATGTCAATAACTAGTTGGATAGCTCATCGAGGAGGTAACTGGGCCATGATTAAGATCCTTCTTCCTTTTCTCTATTACTTATTTGGTTTGGGGACTGAGCCCAGCTGTGCTCAGGGGTCACTCCCTGACAGGGCTTGGGGACCATAGCAGTGCCAGGGTTTGAACTTGAGTAGGCTGCTTGCAAGGCAAGCGCTTTACCCCTCTACAGTCTCCAGCCCCTGTTTGGGTACTTTTATTTATTTATTTTTTAATTTCTGGGTCACTCCTAGTGATACTCAGGTGTAATTCTAATCCCTGGCTCTAAGTTCAGGAATCACTCTGGCAGTGCTGGGGCGGGGTCGAGGGGTATCCATAGGTGATACTGAAAATTGAGTTTGGGTGAACAGCATGAAGGCAAGTGTCCTACCTGCTGTCTTATAGAGTCCTTCACTCTGCCCCCTATTTGGGCACTTTTTAATGCTGTATAGTAATGAAAAAGTGTAGAATAGAGGAAGAAAGAGCGAAAAGTGGAGGAGAGTGAGGAAGTGGGAGAGGAAGAGGGAGAGAGAGTGAACCTAGACCATGGGAGTCTGCAGGGAGCCCAGAGGAAGAAGAAGAGGAAGAAGAGATCCTGGAAACTGACACTGCCCAGAATCCCCTTTTGTGGAAGTGCCTGGATTGCTCACTTCCTTCTTCCCATCCTACTTGGAGCCCTCTCTGATGTGGTCACAGTAGTTTTGCAAAGGCATGATTCACCAGCCAGTGTCTGAAGCTGCGCCTGCTACCAATTGAACTCGACATCTGAACTGTCTTCTCCCTTGCAGTCCCAAGAAGGGCCTGCAGCGCCCTCACCCATTAAGTGCTGAGAACATTCCACAGGAGCCAGGGTCTTCGTCGTAGTATTGGATTGTGGGTCTCCTATGTGCCAGGGGCTGCTGCTTGAATTGCATAAATAAGCTAATAAAGAGGCTCTCTCAGCAGCCTTGTCCCAGGGTCAGCGTTAGCGCTGGAGGTCAGGGGCCTATTGTGGGCTGCCCCCCAGGCACCGATCCAATTTCTGCTCTCACCCCTCCCATCTCAGTGCTCAGTGACCTGTGGAAAGGGCTACAAACAAAGGCTGGTCTCCTGTAGTGAGATTTACACCGGGAAGGAGAATTACGAGTACAGCTTCCAAAGCACCATCAACTGCCCTGGCACACAGCCCCCAGCGTCCAGCCCTGCTACCTGAGGGAGTGCCCTGTCTCGGCCGCCTGGAGAGTTGGCAACTGGGGCAGCGTAAGTAGATGAAACAGTCACCCGGGGAGTGCACTGGGGTCTCAAACCTTTCCTAACCCTGCCTTGCTGTATCTCTTTTGGGTAATGCTTTTGCCAGGAGTGAATAGGAGTTAGCCTGTTGAGAGAGGACTCCTCCTGACGGCTGTGTTGCCTAACAGTTAGAGTTTGACCTTGAATCCAGCCACTGCTGCTTCCCAGCCAATGACCTTGGATTTTTTAAATGACCTTAGTTTGTTGAAAGACCTTGGTCAAAGTGCAGAACTGTATTATTTCAGTTTCTTCATTTAAATTGGGTTATTGTGAAGGGGAAATGAGTGCAACCACCTAAATACTTGGGTTCTAGTGACTTTGTTGGATACATGACATATCGCATATACCGGTAGAAGTATCACAATCTTTTAAAGAAGCATTTAGAGCTGACGCTCCAGCACCACGCAGGAGTGAGTAGCTGCTTCTGTGATTAGAAGTCCACCTGCTGGTCCTTGTCCATGGAGGATACTTGAGTATAGCAGTGGGACTATTTCCCATTGGGATTGCCCTAAACAATGGCCCCAGCCCCCAGCTCCTAACTTGAAGCTGCGGCTGTAGCAAAGCCGATCGGGGCAGAATGGCAGGCAGGACTAGTGGGGATTTGAATCTTGCTTCCACCATTGTCTTGAGGAAATTCCCATACTGGAGCCCCAATCTCCATTGAATTTCAATTAAAAATCAAATGATGAGGAGTCAGGGGTCTGAAGCACATGCCTGGCATTTTCTAGGCACTTATTCCATCATTGTGTCACCTGATGGGTGCCTCGCAACACTAGGTGTGACATTACTTGAAAAAGAATAGAGTGATGATAGTCTTTTTGTTTTCTGATTTGGGGCCACCTCTGGTAGAATATAGCAATAGTGTTAGGGGTTGTGAGGCTTAACAGGAAAGTCTCTGGGTACTAACACATCTCATTAGTAGACAGACACCTCAGAGTACTGACTCGTGTCTGTATAGGGCACAGATACTGCAGAACAGGGAGCCACAGCAGCGGCAACTGTCGGGCTTCTGGAAGTGGGGAAAAGAGGCACCCAGGTCATTCCACTGGGCTTCAAGATGCACACACAGGTTCCATAGCTGCTCCCCTCTCCCTGGTCCTCTTCCAGTGCTCAGTGTCCTGCGGTGTGGGAGTGATGCACAGATCTGTGCAGTGTTTAACCAGTGAGGACCAGCCCAGCCACTTGTGCCCGCCAGACCTGAAGCCAGAAGAAAGGAAAACTTGCCACAATCTCTATAACTGTAAGTGGCTGCTCAGCAGCCTCCTCTCTGGAACATGCCACGCGGTGCCTTTGCTCCTCTCTTTTCCTGTTCCCTATGAACATAGTATTTATTTCCATGTGAAACTATCTTAACAATGGGTCTAAATGCCATGAAATCACTGAAATAATACAAGGTAGTTTCATCCTGTTTTTCATACTGTCATTTGAAATCCTGTTTTATCTGATCCTTAATTTTGTATTGGTCCTTTTGCTAAAAAACCAATATTTCCGTTGGAACAGCATCATGAATTCCAGGCCGAGTTCTCTCATCCTGGAGTCTGGCATCCTCTATTTGCATTTCATATTCCCTAGGTGAACTACCCCAGAACTGTAAGGAGGTCAGAGGCCTGCTGGGAACCAGGGAAGACGGAGAGTATTTCCTGACCGTCAAAGGAAAGCCTCTAAAGGTGAGCGTTGGGACTGAGTGATTCTATCTAGAATGTTCTAGAACAGGGTGGGGCATTCTCCCGCCAAGACCATTTGGATATGTGTGACAGCATTTGCTGGCCGTGCAATACAGCAGCTGGTGAGCAACCCGTGTGTGTGTTCTCTCTTGTCCCAGGGTCAGGCCATAGGATTTCGGGGCCTTTCTGGTGGCATGCGGACACGCCCCAGGCCTGGTTAGAGTGCGGGCCCCTTGCTCGCATAGGCACATGTCTTCATCTTCACGGCTCTGTCCTGTGTGCTTTCAGATATTCTGTGCAGACATGAAGTCCGAGCACCCCAGGGAGTATATATCCTTGATCAGTGGCGACTCGGAGAATTTCTCAGAAGTGTACGGACACAGGTAAGAGAATACAGGTTCCAAAGAGCCTGACCCCCCAGGGGCCCCTGGTCAGACTTTCCCCTTCTTATCATCACATTATTCTCTCTGGGATTTAGGTTACACAACCCGACAGAATGTCCCTATAACGGGGGCGGGGCGTGACGACTGCCAGTGCCGGAAAGACTACACGGCCGCGGGGCTCTCCAGCTTCCAGAAAATCCGGCTAGACCTGAGCACAATGCGGATCATAAGTGAGTGAGTGAGCGGGTCGGAGCTCTTAGCCCTGTCCAGGCAGTGAGATATCCTGCCCATTGGCCAGATCAAGGCTCTGAGGAGAGGGGCGACTAGGATGGCAGGATTCTTTGGGTCTCAGCAGGCATGAAGGGCTGGCCTGGACCACCAGGGCCTGGGGTGTACCCAGCAGACAGGGAGTGAATGAACCAGTGCAGAAGGGTGCGGGGCATGTCAGACTGGCATCCCCCAACCCCAAGACTGATATGACCTTAAGGTCACATAGGAGGGAGCTGGCCATGGTCTGGGGCTGACTCCATGTGGGGAAATCCAGGCTGAGAGCAGGAGGTTTTAAAGTAGAAGAAAGAGCAGAGGGACTGGAGCAATAGTCCAGCAGAGAGGGTGTTTGCCTTGCATGCAGCCGACCTGGGTTCAATCCCCTGGCATCCCATATGGTCCCCCAGCAATGCCAGGAGTAATTCCTGAGTACGGAGCCAGGAGAAATCCCTGAGCATCACCAAGTGTGACCCAAAAAGCAAAAGAAAAAAGAGAGAGAAAGCAGGAAAAGAAACCCCAAAGCAAAGATGTCCATGAGGACATGTGCCCCCTCCCGCATCCATCACCAACTCAACTCCCTCCCCCAAACACAGAGCTCATTTATCTGCACGTCAATTTACTAAAGAAAAATGAAGTCCAAAATTACCTTTGCTCAACTAGCCTAAGCGTGGGCTGTTCTCATACTCTGGCCAACACTGCATTTTTTCTTAGGGCCATTAATCATGGAAGTGGTTAAAGACAGCTAAAATATCCAAATACGTTCCTTTGAACAGAGGAAGAGCAGGAATAATGAATAATTAATTTTTCCTCATTAACACTGTACCCATAATATTGCATTGCTTTCCTCTGGAGGTAAATTAAACCTGATTTGTACCAAGATATTTTTTAATTGCCTGCAGCTAGGCTGATTAAGTCGAAAGGCAGAGAAGCTGCAGTTTCTTCACTGAGAACAGCCTAGCTAAACGCTAGCATTTGTACCTGTATGCCGGCAAGGTCCTCTTTTTTGGGAGAATGGGGGCTCGGAATTGCTTCTTCCAACAAAGGTGAGGTGCATCAAAATGAGGACCACCTCCTTCTGCTATTCCCCAAAGCTGAAGCAGGAAAGAATGAAGCTGCCTCCCATCTCCAGGTCCCATGGACCAGCTTTGGCAGGATTCTCCACTGATTTCCCCTTGGCCTATTTGCAGAACAAGTCTCCAGAGATACCAGAGGGTTAAAACGCCAGCCAGCATTGTTTTATTGGTGTCTTTTTTTTTAACTACAAGTGAGTTCCATTAATGCTTTCAAGATGTGGGTTCTAATTACATTTGGCAATAATAGTGCCTAGGCCACGGGAGGACAGGGTTCCTCGGGGACTGACTCCGAAGTAGCTGGAACTGCCTCTCTGGCTTACTCCCCTCTTCTGAAAGCCGCAGAGTCAGCCCAGAGGATTATCCGCCACCCCATTACTCTCCACCTAAGAGAAGTGATTCACATACTTATTTAGGGAGGAATTGATTCCAACGTCACCTTGCATTCCTCTTTGGCCTTCATACTGTGAGAAGACAGTCAGGACTGATAAAACCCAGAGAAGGAAGCCCACGGAACCACAAATAAAATGGGGTCAGCAAGCACACATCTGGATTCATTTGCTTACTAATCATCATTTTTCCCTCTCCTCTTCCCTCTTATTATTCCTCCCTTCTTCCCTGCTCTCTCCTTGCATCTATGCCCCCTCCCTGCTCTGTCCCCCTATGGCCTTTCCTTTCCTCTTTCTCCCGAACCCCACAGCCACCGACTTACAGTTCGCCAGGACCAGCGAGGGGCACCCTGTGCCCTTTGCCACAGCTGGGGACTGCTACAGTGCTGCCAAGTGCCCACAGGTATGTACCCAAGCGCCCCTACCAAGAGGCCACAGAGATCCTGCCCCCAGGGGCCCCTCAGCTGGGTCTGTCCCTGGGAATGTAATCAGGACAGCTGCTCTCGGGAAGGCGGTTTGACCACCTGTATGAAGAAACTCCCCAACGCTCACAGCTTCTAGGGGAGTAATTGTAGCTCAGAAGTGTTTCCCAGTGAATGAATCATGGCTGCATTCAAAAGTTGGGCATTCAGCAAAATGCATCTGTTATAATCATCAGGATGTAGGACGCCAAAATAGACATTGAGCGCTTAGTCAAATGATCACGGTTAATGAAATGCGTATGGACAGCATCAGTGGAGCGGTGATAACAGCTCTCTCTCAGAAGTGGGGAGGAAAAGCCCAGCTTTGTCGTGTTTGTCAATTTCTAAATTGACACTAACATATTGCTGGATATAGGAAAACTTAACCTTCCCTCTGAGATAACACGTGTGTCTTCTTATGCAGAAGAGGTAGTGTATAAGCTCATCATGAACCTGATTTGCTCTGAACCTCACTGCCCAGCTCTGCAGTTTTACACTTTGTTGCTTAGTCAGAGGAGGGCCAAGTTCTCACTTGCCTTTTTTAAGCAAACTGTACTCAGCTTTCCACTGGCCTATGAAACCTCAGGAATCCGGGATTGGACAGCGCTTGAGACCCCCAGGTACTAACTATCTCGCTGGATGGATTTATGCCCAGCCACAGACACCTTATGAAGACAAACACATCTGACTTTTCTTTTAACAAAGTGTTTTCACAGCCCTGCGCTTTAGAGAGTACTGCTAAACATTTTAGAGACCTGAAAAGGAAGCTCTGGGAGAAGGAAAATAAACAAAGGGCAAAATGGTGATGGGGGCCTTTTCCCCAGGACTCCGCAATTAAACTTTTTGAAGTGCAGCGTCTTTGGAGCCTCACTGGGGCTTCAGATACCCCACTGCATTTAATAGCTGGTAGATTAGCCCCGTCCTGCCTTGTTCAGACGAGTTTGGAGGCTTTGGAGAAGCTAAATTCAACGAAAGGTCATTTGTATTCATTGGGTTTATTAATTCACAAACAAAGTAACTGCTTTGTAAATTCTAATACTAAAATCAAGAAGAAACTAAGATGATTCCCCCCCCCTCAAACCCCTCGTTCAAACCATTCTGGACACTTTCAGAGTGAGATTCCTTCAATGTTATTGAGTACCAACTCTACTGATGAAAGACGTGAGTTTTCCCATGCATTCTCCAGGCAAGGGCTGTATTTTCTTGCCTGGATGTGAAAGCCACCTCCGAGTAGATGGCTCCTGGTGGACCCTAATGACGACAGGTATCCATCATGTTTCTTACCGCTCAGGGGGGAAACTGCTTCCCTGAAGTTTTACAGACCGTGCCATTGGGATTCAAAGATAAAGCCCTCCACTCTGGTTTTCAACCAGCAACCCTTAGAAAGGGGCTGCTCTGCAGAAATTTCCCTGCTGGCCTTGGAGAAAGTCGTCTTTACTGCTCCCGATCCTCGCGTTCTGCGTGTGAAGCAACAATAACTTTTTTTTTGTCGCAGATGCTCTGTGCTAATTCTCTATTGCAGGGGGCTGTGCTCTGCGCTGTAGGCGATCACTCACAGCTCTGGCCTCTATATACCAGATGGTAGGAGCACCCCAGATGTGGTGTCTGTTGTGACCAGAATCAGCTCTGAGATCCTCACGGACCACTTTGAGAACCACTGACTTAGACCAGAGGTGCCCATCACCTGTGAAATAGGAATACTGCTTGCTTCCCCTTACAAACGGGACAAGGAGACTTGGAGAGGATTCCCAACATTCCAGTCAGGAAAGATTTATGGAACAGATGTGGAGAGGCAACCAGAAACTTACACCCAATCCCAGAAATCTTTTTTTTTTTTTTTTGGGGGCAACACCTGGCTGGCTACGTGCAGAGCTTACTCCTGGCAGTGCTCGGGAGACCCTCTGCATCGCTGCAGAGCAAACACAGAGTGTACAAGGCAAGCACCTTACCTATGTCCTATTTCTCTTGCCTCTTGTGCTGGAAATCTTGATAGAAGAGCCAGGATGTAATATTTATTACAAAAATAAACCAACCAAGTGCCTCGTCACATTCCCCAACCATAACGACTGAGTAAATGAGTAAAGCTATCCCAAGCCCCTCGCCTTCAATAACCTGAACCATAACGCTCATAGAAAACGTTACTGGGTTTTTGTTTGCTTTTTTGTTTGAGCCCTGGAGTGCTCAGGGCTCCCCTGGTTCTGAGCTGTGGGGATTGGTCTAGGCAGGGCTCAAGATGGAATGTCGGACACCGAGCCTGTCAGCTGCGTAGGAGGCAAACTCCTACCTGTTTCAGATCTCTCCAGCCCCTAGCACAGCCTGCAGAACACCAGCCTAGGCGCCCTGTGCTTTTCATCTCGTCCTCACTAAGGCCCTCTAACGGTTGGAGCTGTTACTGTCTCTCCTTTAATGGAGGGACCGACAGATTCTGAAAGGTTAAAAAGGAAAAGAAAAAGAAATCCATCCAGGAACTAATCACAAGTGAAGTAGCTGAATTTACACTTAAGGTTTGACTGATTCTCCGCCGCACCTCCATCTGCCTTGCGTTCATAAAAATGTAACGACTGGTGCTGGAGCGATAGTACAGTGGGGAGGGCGTTTGCCTTGCACGCGGCCTGGTTTCCGTCCTGGCCATCCATATGGTCTCCCTAGCAGAGCCAGAAGTGACCCCTGAGCATTGCTGGGTAGGAACCCCGCCCCCCCACCCCCACCCCCAAATAAAGAAAGAAAACACATGGTGAGCTAGGACCAGGTTGCAGGATTCAGAGAGGAAACGTTCTCCGAGTTTGAAAGAGAAACCTAGAAAAGCAAGCCGGGATGCCTGCGGCGCGGTCTCCCTAAACGGGCGCCAGGGGGCGCTGCCACTAGGAAGAAGCCGGCGGCGCGCGGAGACCGGGTTCCCGGGCCTTGGGGCGGCCGCGCGCGCCCTCTGCTGGCAAAGCTGGAAAAGGCGCTTTTCCTTTGCGCCCCAGCCCCGCGGTGCGTGTGGGGGGTGCTTCGCAGAACTGGATCTCTGGCCGAGATAGTCTTAGAAACTGTCTCAATAGCACTTTGCTCCTGAAGCAGTCTGATCGCTGTCAACAAAATGGGGATGTCTGTGTTAGAGTTGTGGGAGTTGGCTGAGGATGCTGAAGTCAGAAAAAACAGTGTGAATAAATAACCGAATATCAGACAGAAATGAGTCACCAAGCTGTGCCTCAGTTTCCACATCTGTAAAGACAAGCTCCGCTTCCCAGCGCCAGCCAAGGATGGATGGAGCTAGGAGCCGGGGAACCAGGCCCTGACCTCCCTCTTCCAAAGAGCATCAGGTCTCCGGGTTTGAGGGTCCCTATTGCCAGGGGCTGACCGCGGTCCTTTCCCTTGGCCGTTTCTTCCAGGGCCGCTTCAGCATCAACCTGTACGGGACCGGCCTGTCTCTAACGGATTCTGCCCGATGGATCTCCCAAGGGAACTACGCAGCCTCGGACATTAAGAAGTCACAGGTGCGCCGCAGGGTTTGTGACCTCTCTCTGCCTGTGGGTGGCGCTGCCGGGGTCGCGGGTGGTTCCCGCCTTCTTGGGTTGCAGCGACAGTGGAAAGGGAAGTTGGGGTGAGCCGCTCTGCGCTTCTGCTGGACCCTGCCTGACCTCCTGCATGCCTGAGCACCAGGCTCGGCCATGGGGTCATGCCATTCGCGCCTGTGAATTTAGAGGAAGTGAAGGTTGTTGTGGAGAGACCCCCGGAGGGCCTTGGAGCAACTTGGTGTGGAACCAGGCCAGAACGCTGCTTCTCCAAGGCAGAGCTTAGGGAGACCTGGGCCTGCTCAGCGGGCACGGCAGTTTCTGGGCTCCTGGTGCGCGGACTCAGAGTCTGCCACACAGGCCACCTTTCCGGGTGTGTCTCCCAGCAGGGGCCCTCCGTGTTTCGCCATCTGCATGGCGCCTCCCTCCTCTTGTTGGCACATTCAGAACGCAAAGTGTCGGGCCCTGCTTTTCCCAGCTGACTGGGGCTCTGCAGAGCAGGGCCAAGAGCCCTCCAGGTTCCAGGGCTGACTCAGGTGTGGACATAGAACAGAGCCTGCTTTCCTTCTGGGGCCAGAGCGAGAGTGCAGTGGAGAGGTGCTTGCCTTGCACGTGGCCGCCCCGTTCAGCAGTTCACAGCCACTGAGCACCAGCCGGGTGGCCCCAAAGCCAAACAGAAAGAGGTAGCTTTCCTTCATAGCTTTCTCTCAGAGGCAGGAGCTCTACCTACGACACTGTAAAACTGACTCAAGTAAAGCTGTGACCCCTGTTCCTGGCCCCTGTGTCCAGCCCACCTCAGCTCCGTGGGTAGCCTCTGTGTGTGGAAATGAAGATTGTCACTGGGGAGTGGGGGGCTGAGGCTGGGGTCCGCAAAATACTGGATGCCCAGTAACAAAGGGGCATCTTTGATCTTTGGCTAGAAATGTCTCTCACACTGCATGGGATACGTGAAAAGGGATTTGTTTATGTGATGTCCCATCGACCTGAGTATCGTGCATTTTCATTTGTCAAATCTGCAGTGCAATCAAGACCAGCCCCTGCCCACCTCTTCCCTACGAAAATGTCAGAATGTTAGTTTCCTAGTGTCTTTCTAAACGCCAGGTGTCGGGCGCTCCGCGGGGTCCCCGACAGTGCTGGGAAGCGAGTTCCCTTCTACCTCCGAAGCGCAGCGAGGAATGGATGAACACTCAGGAATCCGATACAGTTTTAAAAGGCTTTACTTATCACAGGTTCAGGCATACAAATCAGCAAAAGGAAAAACCCGATGCTTAGGATTCCAGGCTAGAACCCCAGCCACGTGTAGGCCAAGATGGCGACCACCACGTGTAAAACTTCCAAGGGGAATAAACGCTCACAAGGCGAGATCCCACCGGGAAGAAGCCCGGGGAGGCGGGAACCGGCTAGTTTATACCCCCCCCCCCCCCAACTCAGACCTTCCTCCCATTGTTATGGAAAGCAGGGAGGGTCCAATGCCCTTAGGTAATCCCTCCCTGCATCTCACCTAGGGCCTTTACTGTGCTAATGTTTTGAGCAGGGAATGCCTTTGAAATGTAGAGAAGGGGGTTTCTGAGATGGCATGTCACTGTACCAAAGATCAACACCAATGCCAGTTAAATATTTCTCCAAGCCTTCACAAGTCTCCTCTACTTCATTGTAGTTTTATATTTTATCAGGGAGCCATGCTTGTTTGTTTGGAAGCAAACAGCATTTCTCTCTGGTCTAATTACTTAGGTGTCCTACGTGGCCAGGCTAATATGCTGGTAAGATCTAGCTAGTCCCACGATGATTGTGATAGCATGGGAGAATATTCATACCAGCTAGTACAGCATACATGGTCGGATAAACTGCCACATTTAGACTACCCCTTATCTACGAAGTGATTTGCGGGAGGCAATCCAGAGCAGATGCAGCGGCCCTTAGGAGTCCTGCAACAGCCAGGGTTGTTTCTGTTTATGAAGAAGGCTCAGCCGGGGCCAGAGCAGGTAGGGCACGCAGCAGATGGGGCATTTGCCCTGCACCCGTCAACCTAGGTTGATCCCTGGCACCCCATATGGTCCCTCCCCACCCCCAAAGTCCACCAGGCATGAACCCTGAGCACCACTGGGTGTAGCCCCAAAGACGAAAAAGATAAAGACTCAGGCCAGAGTGATAGTACAGCAGGTAGGGCACTTGCCTTGCACAAGCGACCTGGGTTTGATCGCTGGCCTTCCCTATGGCTCCCCAGTACCACCAGGAGTAATTCTTGAGTGCAGAGCCAGGAGAAACCCCTGATCATCACCAGGTGTGACCCAAAAAGGAAAAAAGAAAGATAAAGACTCACTCTGATTGAACCGCACTGCCACAAATTTGACGTGGCCATATTGGCTGCTCTTATATTGATCATGAACTATTCCCTCGCACTGCAAACAATGGAAGGTAGCTGAGACATACAGCTGAACTAGTACGAGTTCATCAGAATGTGCCCTGAAACTAATGTTCTTTTCTACTCCAGCCCTTCAGGACTCTTGATTAGTATGCTTCAGTGGCCCAGAAGAACAAAACGAATCAACTACCCCAAAAGTGGTTGAATGTGAAGTATGATTATGTAGGAAACCAACCATGTCATAGCTTGGGTTCTATTTAGTATTAGCCCTCCGGTTAGTAGTTTTCGTCCCAGAACTGAAAATTATTACAGGCAAGAGCACCACCTAGTGGAGAAAAGAGATCACTCTGCTGCCAAGGCTGTAACACCTGCGCTGGTCAGAGTTGGCACAGCAATTGTCCACATCACTGTCTTTTTGATCTCGGTGTTGCAAAAGAGCTGCTAGAACCTGGGTGTAAAATTAGTCTCAAAGGTCTATGACCCTCTTTTGAGGATTCCCAGGCATCAGGAATGAACTTACTCCTGATTCCCAAAGGAAACACGTAGTATCAGCCTTCTACATTTGAAAAGAATTTGTTTCTTTCCTTTACACAGAGACCAGCTAACAGGAGTATGTTAGAGGTTGGGATGAAGATTGCAGAAAGAAACTTTGAAACTTTGTTCTGGTCTACCCTTCAGACGACACTGTTGTGGCTTAGCTTTGTACCATTAAGACTTGCAGGACTTAATCCAGCACCGCTGGCTCAGGATGGGCTGACACGGTTTCCCATCCTGGGACCATGTCCTGCAAAGTAGTGTCCCAGGTTAAACCAACCAGAGGAAAGTGTCTTGCTTCTGCCCAGTAACCAGAGTTCCCTGAGCCCTGCTTTGGAAAAGTATGTCCGCTCCTCCGTCTCTAAAGGAGGTCTCCAATGTCCACTTTGCCTGAGGACTGAGGCCTGAGCTCAGCCTCGCTGCTTTGGTCTTAGCTAGTTTCCTCTCCTAACAGTCCCATTCCGTTCCACCCCCCAAACAGCCACTCCTCACGCTCTTCACTCCTCTGCGGAGAGCTACCTAGCCGGGTGGGGGGGTGGGGGGGAGGGGAGGTCAATGAAAAGGTCAGTTTTCCAAGACCACTTGGCCATAGAAGGTTTTCTCTAAGAGAAAGGGAAACTGGGTTTTCAGAACAAAACTGAGCTGTGGCTACCAGCTGGAGGGGGTAGAGACATGATCCAACGGAGGTCCAAACTGGTGGACTGGACCGCAGCAATAGTATGGCAGATGAAGCACTTCCTGGTGTCTTCCAAGCAACCAACCGGGTTCCTTTCCTGGCATCCCATATGGTCCCCAAGCCCACCAGGAGTGATTCCTGGTGAGCTCAGAGCCCTGAGCACTGCCCCATGTAACCTAAACTCAAACAAGTACACAAAAACACAGTCGCACTAAGTCTCAAGATTAAGTTCACCATGGCCGGCGATAGCCCAGTGGGTAGCGCTTTGTCCCGCACCCTATGGTCCCCCAAGCACCGCCAGAGTAATCCTGGTGCGCCAGGACCCCTAGCATGCTGGGTGACCCAAAAAAAAAATCACCACTGGCTCCTTCTAGGAAACAAAGAGTTCTACTCATAAAGATAATTACTTTGGGGGCTGGAGCGATAGTCTAGCAGTGCAATGCACTTGCATTGCACACAGCCAACTCAGGCTCAATCTCCAGCATCCCATATGGTCCCCTGAGTACTACCAGGGAATAATTACTGCCAGGAGTAATTCCTGAGTGCAGAGCCAGGGGTAACCCCTGAGTATCACCAGGTGGGACCCAAAAGGAAGTAATAATAATATTAATATTAATAATCATAATAATAAATAGTTATATTGTAATTGAAATAGCAATTCCTTGGGCAATTTATGTATATGAAGTGCCTGTATTCCTCCCACCTCTCTCTTCAAATTCAGGAGGGTGAGGAGCATGCAGGAAGGCGTGTTGGAGGTGCCCTGGTGGGGATATTACTCTTGCCAGCCAGCCCCAGGCCATTGCTATGCTGCAGGGCAGATGGCCCCAGTAACCACAGAGTCAGAAAGTGGAACACATGGACACTAGTGGCTTTCCCAAGCTTGCACTGACCAGCTCTGCTGAACCTCTCCGGGGCCTCAGTTTTCCCGCCATGCAATGGGACTGATGGTGACTCTCACCCTTTGGGTTCTTGCAGGCCATAAAGGCATTAGTGATATCAAACTATGAGAATATCAAACTCACTGGACACGCAGCAGACACACAGTAACATGAGCTGTTGGTAGGAAAAGGGTTTTTTGCATCCTGAGGCTCCTCAGCATTTCAGAAGTTGACTGAGGTGACTGGAGACGCCTCGACAGGGCTCCTGGGTCTGCTGATCCCCTTCCCATCTAGAGAGGGACAGGAGTCTGCAGAACCTGGCTCAGGAGCTAATGCGTTTCTACTCTCCTTGTGCCTGTGACAGAGAGGGGAGCAGGCTCTGGGGGAGTGCAGAGAGAAGAGGCTGGGATTGGGGCTTCCTCCTGACATTCTGAGCAGCCTCACCTCAGGAAGGTGCCCAGGTTCTCTGAGAAAGGCCCTCCTCCCCACCCCCACCCACACACCTGTGTTCAGATGCCTTCTGGAACAAAACCTAGAAGGTTCTAGAATGGGTCTTCAGAGCAAGGCAAAATGAAGGGAAGTTTCCTTTACACCAATGAGAGGGTTGCTCATCCCTTTTTGTTTCCTTTCCCCTTTTTGTGGGCTGGGGGAAGTGCATGGTGACAGGGCCTCTAGGGGCCTGTGGCTGTAAGGCCTGGCTGCCTATTCGAGGGATTAGTGGACAGTCCTTCTGCCGGAGGTAGAGCTGTAAATCCAAGAATTGCTGCAACATTAAAAATGATTGTGTGATGTATTAGACTAGAAGTGGGTTCAGTTTCTGCAAGTTCATTTACAACCAGGGAGGTAAGGTAATGAGATATAGACACATATAACTATATATGTAAATATATATGTATTTATTATATATAAACATTTATATTATATATATGCAGAAGAGGTACAGAATTCACCTGTGTTTATCTACCTTGGACTGACTCCTAAAACAGTTCTCTGATGAAAATCCAGCCAGTATAAAAATCATGCTTCAGTGGTGTCAAAATCTACTTTAGATTGCATGAACCTTTTATTCAGCTAATTTTTGAAGAAGTTCAGTAATATTTACACAGGTATTTGCATGTGTGTAAATGGCTAGAACTAGGTATTAGAAAAATGCATATATACTGTATAGGGACAATTTTAAAAAATTGAATCACTGTAAGATAGTTACAAAGTTGGTCATGGTTGAGTTTCATCCATACAATGTTCCAACACCAGCCCCTCACCAGTGTACATTTCCCACCACCACCAATGTCCCCAATTTCCCCTCCCCTGCAAACCTCTATGGCTCTCTCTCTCTCTCTCTCTCTCTCTCTCTCTCTCTCTCTCTCTCTCTCTCTCTCTCTCTCTCTTCTCTCTCTCTCCATACCCCCTTTTAGTGCTTTTAAGCACTCTGGAAATACTGCTACTGAAAGGGTGTCATGCTCATGGACAATTTTACCACCAGCACATTCCAAAGAAATGTAACTAAGTGAACTGTCAAGGGTAGGCTGGAAGCTAAGTCACGGAGCCCATCTCCCGGCATGCTGCTGACAGAAGGAACAGTAACTGCTGTAAAGCTGCAATACAAAATGTTCCATGGAGCAGAGAGTTTTCCTTTTAATTATACCTAATCACTCCAGCTAGACTTACAAAGTACTCATTGAGAAGAGATTTTTAGAGGGCCTCTCCAATGGAGAAATAAAACTGATTCAAAATTAGTGTTCCATTGTCTGTAAGGGGTGCTCCTCAGACAAGGGGCATAGATTCTGTTCTCTGAAATGCACACAGCCGTGTTTAAAAAAATGTGAAAATTTCCTTTCTCAGTATATTTTCTTTTTTTATCTCTGTACTAAAATGTTTCAGTTCAGACTTTTTCTAAATGAAACTAATAAGATCCTAGTTCATAATATAGCATGAACATTGTAAAATCACTATCAGCCATTTAAAAATTACCCAGACTTTCCATCCTCTCCTTAAAAACAAACTCTGATTGGGTTCTGCACACATTCAGAATATTATTATCATAATATGTATTGAGCATGGGGCCTAAGTAGTCACTTTTCATGCTTTTTTCATTTACAGTAAACATATGAAGTGAGACTAGTACCTGCATTTTGTAGAGGGACAGGAAATTGAGACGGAAAACGTTATTAAAAACTTAGTAAAGTCCAGAGCAATAGTACAGTGGGTAGGGCACTGACCTTGCACATAGCAAATCCAGGTTTAATTCCCAACACCACACATGGCAACCTGCGAACCCCTGAAATCAGCAGGCAGCATGAATCAGATCAGAACAGCTGTGGAGAAAGCTTTGATGAAACAGAAGACACTTCTAGGATGGTGACAGACTCAACGCCACAGTTCTAAACTTTCTCATGGAAGAAGGTCCTAGTCAGAGTAATAGTGAGTCTAATCCAGTGGGTAGAATGCAGTTATTTCCAGAGTGAAGATTGGTCCTCCAACCAAGACCAGAGTAGCAATCAAATCATCATCAAATTGGCACTTTTCCTCCCCTTTTGGATCACACCCAGATTTGCTCCTGGCTCTAGGCTCAGAGGCCATACCTGGCCGTGCCAGGATGCAGACATTGTCATGGCCACAAGCTGCATGCAAGGCAAGTGCCTTAACCACTGTACTGTCTCTTGCACACTCCCCTTTCTCTATTTGATGCACCAATTTCCAATGCTGTTATTGATACCATTTTGTGCATATAACACTCCAACAGCACACCCTCAACCAGAGTATCTGCTTTCTTCCATCCACTGTCTCAGGGTCCCCCTACCCCCACTACCCATGGTGAGTTTAGATCTGTCTGCCAGTTCTTCTTATGTTTTCTTTGACCATTTGTTATTGCTTTACTATGTTTCTTTATATCCCACATATGAGACAGAACGTACTGTATCTGTCCCTCTCTTTCTGGTTTACTTCACAAGGCATCAAACCCAGTTCCATCCACAGGGCAGCAAATTACTGATTTCATTTTAAAATGAGGTGATCCATCGTTTGCAAAGAACTTTCCAGTTTGCTCACCTAAACCAATTCTTCGTGTCCTTCAAGTTCTCGTTACGTGGCCGAAAGATATCCTGTACGAACGGGCACAAAGACGGCTCATCGCACTGTTACTCCCAGTACAGAAAATATAGAGACATTGCACAGGAGTGGAGGGGTTGTGTGGCTAAGGTGACTGGGTATATTTCTAGCCAGGCATGATCCACGGTTCAGGAATTATTCATAGTATAGAAAAGCTTTAGAGGAATGGATTAGCAAAGAATGAATTGCATTTCAAAAGGAAGGGCACTTCACCTAACTGATAAATAGAGGCAAGATAC
Source organism: Cryptotis parvus (assembly GCA_021461705.1). Lineage (NCBI taxonomy): Eukaryota > Metazoa > Chordata > Mammalia > Eulipotyphla > Soricidae > Cryptotis > Cryptotis parvus. The sequence continues at coordinate 215,948 of JAJIBD010002355.1, forward strand.
ACATGACAACCCTTTAATGTACCTAATCATACTGGAGGAGGAAAGAGAAAGGTGAAAGAAATCAGAACCCCTGGAGCAGGGCTGGGGGAGGGAACCGGATGTTGTGGGAGATGCACTGGGGCGGGATGGGTGCTGCACCTGTTTGACCAAAACCAAATATGACTTTTAATTGTATATCTTTGTATTTTAAAAAAAAATTAAAATTAAAAAAAGGGAAGGGCACTTGGCATGAGCCTTTTTTATTTATTCATTCAACAATGGTGTATTTATACCACTATGAATCATATACAAGCCAGGTTCTGAGACTCTTAGATTTTAACAAGATAAATTTTAAGAAGATAAATTAAATTTTTTAAATTTAATTCAATAAGATAATTTAACTTTGCTGTGGTAGGTTTACATTTTTGGAGGAGAAAAACCATGTTAACCGCCCACCCCACCCCCCCCCCAACTCTACCATGTGCTTTGCAGCAGGGTCAGAAAGGGATGTTATGGGGAATGGGTTTTGGACTTGGTTCAAAGAATTTACCGATCAAATCCTGGGTTAGTTCTATCTGCAGGCTGGAAGAGAAGGAGGGAAATTGGTTGTGCAAAGGTTATGTCTTGCAAGGTACATATCAGAAGGATAACACAAAGACATTCAGAGGTGGAAGGTAGAGGGAAAGGAAGGAATGAGGCGGATCTCGAGAGGAAAGCAGGCACACACGAGCTTTAGGCCAGCGAAGCCTTTTCTGTAAAGAACCAGATAGAAAGATTTTAGAGTTGGCCGACAAGACACAAAAATCAAATATTGTATTTGTATTTGACAAGAGGGAACAATTATATAAAAATTGATGAAATTGAAAGTGTAATATTAAAGCACAACTTTCAGTGATACTGAACTCCCAATAGAAGGGCCGCCCCCCCCCCCCCCCGGCACCCAAGCCCCCGGCACCCCAATTCCTAAAGAAAAACCCCAATAAAAAGAGGGCAACATTGGGAAAGGATAACATTTTGCTGAATTAACCTAAAAATGATAACAGTTTTAAATTGTTTTTCTGGCCACATTTCCTAAGCCATTATGGTTTTTCAATTTTATTGACTCACCCTTGGTAAAATATTATTTTGCTTGGCTAATAAGTGAGCCAACTGGAAATTGTTCATTTGTGTGTGTGTGTGTGTGTGAGAGAGAGAGAGAGAGAGAGAGAGAGAGAGAGAGAGATTATAGTACATCATGAGCTATACCTCTTAAGTTTTCTAAATTACTTCCTATTGCTTTCCTGTGAGTGGAAATAGTGTGGTAAGTGTGAATAGCACTTCACTGGGTGAATAGAGTTCATTACAGTGGTATAGCACACTTTCTTTAAGCATGTCATGATAAATGCAGTTCTTTGCCATTTAAATTTGGTGACTGGATTATCATCCACAGGCCACTGTACCTTAAGAGTCCACAGATTTCCCTTTTAATTTTGATAGGGTGGCATATGATAGTACTTTTTTATTTTTTTTTTTTTTTTTTTGGGTCACACCGGCAATGCTCAGGAGTTTCTCCTGGCTCTGCACTCAGGAATTACTCCTGGCGGTGCTTGGGGACCATATGGGATGCTGGGAATTCGAACCCGGGCTGGCATGGGCCAACCGCATGCAAGGCAAATGCCCTACCCGCTGAACTATCGCTCCGGCCCCTGATAGTATTTTTTTTAAAAGGAAGGGCTGGGCCAGAGAGATAGTACAGTGGGTGTGGTTCTTGCCTCATTCATGGCCAACCCAGATCCAACCCCTGGCACTTTATATAATCCCATGAGCCAATCACTAGAAATGATTCCTGAGCTCAGAGCCAGGACTAGGCCACATCACACCCCCAAAAAGAAATAAAGTGTCCCTGAGCATTTCCAGGTGAATCCCTGGCAGTGCATTCTTGGGCTCTAGCACTGAATCGCAAGTAGTTGGCAAAGAGTTTCGGGGAGTGCCTCATAGACCACGGAGCTCTGCTTGAAAGGCCCCCAAAATATTTTAAAATAATATAATTTACATTATATTATATCATATAACATTATATTATAATTTTAAATAATATAATTTATTATTTAATTTATTATTATTGCAGAGCCTGGCAAGTTACCCATGTCATATTTGATATACCTGCCCATGTCGTATTTGATATGCCAAATACCAGTAATAATTATAGACCTCATTCCCATAACCTGATGGAATGGGTTTTTTTTTTTAGGGTCACACCCGGCAATGCTCAGGGGTTTCTCCTGGCTCTGCACTCAGGAATTACTCCTGACGGTGCTCAGGGGACCATATGGGATGCCAGGATCGAACCCAGGCTGGCATGGGCTGGCCACGTGCAAGGCAAACACCCTACCCGCTGGGCTATCGCTCCGGCCCCTGATGGAATGGTTTGAGGCTCTTTATGTTCCTGGAGCAAGCAGATGCCCTTGAGCTACACTAGCAAGTGACAGGACATATGGAGATGTTCTGGTGCCCGCTCGAGCAAATCGATGAACAAGGGGAAGGCAAGTGATACAACTGACACAATTTAAAAAAAAAATAAATGAAGGGCTGGAGTGATAGGACAGTGGGGAGGACATTTGCCTTATACGCAGCCGACCTGTGTTCAATCCCCAACATCCCATATGGTCCCCTGAGCACTGCCAGAAGTAATTCCTGAGTGAAGAGCCAGGAGTAACCCCTGAGCATCACTGGGTGTGACCCAAAAAGCAATAATAATGATGATAATAAGTAAAGTGAAATGATGTTCTTAAAACAAAGACCCCGGCCTTCAAAACACTGCCCAGTTCAATTGCTGCCAGGACTTTGTACACTGTCCAGCACTGGATGGCTCGACAGTGCTTTAGCAGGAAATCAACTGTGGGCATGAGAATAAGGGAAGGTGGCTTGGTTCCAACCTTTACTCATGGACACAGAAATTTGAAATCGTATTTGCATGTCAAGAAAAAACCATACTTCGTTTGCTTCTTCTCAACCATTTAAAAAGGACAAAACTACTGTTGACTTAACTGCTGTGCGGAAACAGGTGGCAGCCTTGGGTCAACAGGCTGAGTTTGTAATGCATGCCACGTGTGCTGGGCTCTACTTCTCTTCAGATGCTCTACGTGAGACATGCAGGACCGTCTCCCCAAATGCCACTAAATACTCTGGCCACCACTGAGCAAGCAATCTGGTTAGTCTCAACTAGTCAGTGTGAGTCTAAGGCCATGCATTTCTCTGCAGGATGGTACCCGAGTTGTAGGCAAATGTGGTGGTTACTGTGGAAAATGTGCTCCATCCTCTGGCACTGGTCTGCAGGTTCGAGTTTTATAGTTAAGGTAAGTCTCTCCCTTTCCACCTCTTTCTTTCTGTAGCTTCATCATTGGCAAATGTGGGCCGGTTAGTGGCCCCTCAGACAGGTTCCTAACTGTTCAGCATTTTGAAGCTCACTCAGTACTATTCTTTTTTTTTTTTCATTTTTCTCTCCTGTTCATCTGTCCTCATAACTATGACCAGCTGGTTCCCCCCCCCTTGTGTGTGGAATCCCTGGGCTTTGTGCTTCAGATTCCTGGGCTCCATCTCAAGAGAATCCGGCATTTGTATCATTTGTTTGTTTGTGTGAGGATTACAGTCAGCACTGCAGGTGGCAGGGACAGAACCTGGGCTCCAACATGCAAAGCGTGCACTCTCGCCAATAGAGTGCTCTCTGCAGCCCAGGACTCTGTATTTTTAATACTGGGAACTTTAATGTGGGTGACCTTCAGGTAAGCCTTTTCACTAACATTAGGTAAAAGATTGAACATGAGGGTAGGGTGTCCAGAGAGTAGGGTGTTTGCCTTACATGCACCTGACTGGATTCATTACCCAGCATCCCAGATGGGCCCCCAACCCCCGAGTAATTGAGTGCAGAGCCAGGAATTACCCCGAGCCGCCAGTGGGCAACACCCCCAAAAAAAGAAAACATGAAAATAAGTAGCAGAAGAAGAAAAGGAAGCCTTTCCCTGGGCCTTCACTATCACTATCACTATCTTCCCCCGCATCTCTATTCGCCATGTCCTGTCTCATGCTAGTAGAGCCCAAGGGCATCTGCTTGCTCCAGGAACATAAAGAGCCTCAAACCATTATATTAGGTCATGAGGAATGACTTAATATAATTGTTACTGGTATTTGGCATATCAAATACGACACCCGAGCATCTTGCCAGGCTTGCCGTGCAGGAGGCATACTCTTGTAGTCATCTCCAAATAAAGCATTTATTGATGAACCGGGCAGCCGCTTGCAGCCGCCTGAGCCGGGCTGTGATAGGCTGGTCTGCTGGGTGGAGTTCTGACGAGAGGGAAGTCCGGATGTGGAAAATGGCGGCCCCCCATGGAGTGGGGAGTCGTCTGGCTTGTTGTGAGGCTCTGCTGGGGTGGCGGGCCAGGGCTAGAACCCGCCATGCCTCCCAAGCACCTCATGAGCGGCTGGGCACAGGGAGAGCAAGTAGCAGCTCTGCCCCATGTCTATGAGTCTTTGGATCAGCATATTATTTTAATTGACTCCTCACCACAGAACCACAAGGTGGCGCTGTTATCCTCAGCTTCCAGATGGAACCATGAAGACGCATCCTGGAAGTGCTAGCCTAAGTCAGTGGAGTGCCTTGGCAAAACCCAGGAGGGTCCTATGCCAGAGCCGCTGCTCCCAAGCACCACTGTAGCTCAGAGTGTGGCCCAAGAAATAGCATGCTGCCATCACTGGGAACATGTTAGAAATCTACATTCACAAAGTCATGAGTCACACACATTTAAGTTTGATCATCCCTAATCTAACTACATCTGTTATGCCAGCAAGGTTTTCCCCTGTTGGACAGTATGTCACTCTTTCTTGGCCAAGTACTTCCAAGTCAAAGGGAAAATGATCCACGTATTTGCATGACCCCCTACAACTTCTCAAGCTGGCAACAGTCATCACCCTATAATGCTGATCATGAGCCCCACAGATCCTAGAAGGATCTGTGGAAGGCTCTGAATTGGCAAGTCCACTTGGACGTGGGATGGTTCCCAATGAACAGAAAGTAGTTTCTTTTAGAAAAGGGGATCTTGGGCAGGAGCCATAGTACACGGGAGGGCATTTGCCTTACATGCAGAGCCAGAAGTTAGCCCCGAGCATCACACAATGTGACCCAAAAGAGACCAAAAAAAAAAAAAAAAAAAAGAAAAGAAAAGGGGACATCACTCTATGTGCTCTATATACTTCATATCAAGTAAAACAAATGACATTTATTTAGTTGAATTTGACTGAGTATGGATATTAATCCATGTATCTATAGGAAAAAATTAAAACCAGGGAAATGTGCTATAGAAAAGCAGTAGTTCTAGTGAGGGATTTTAGGTTAGTGTATGTTGTTGTTGTTTTGATTTTGAGCCACACCAAGCTGTGCTCAGGGTTCCTCACAGCTTTGTGCTCAGGGGCTCCTCCTTAAGGTGGTTGGGGGGCGGGGGGAGCAATAGCACAGCCGGGATTGATCCCCAGCACCCCATATGGTCCCCCTAGCACTGCCAGGAGTAATTCCTGAGTGCAGAGCCAGGAGTAACCCCTGAGTGTCGCTGGGTGTGACCCAAAAAACAAAAAAAAAAAAAGAAGAAAAAGAAAAGGTGCTTGGGGCTTCTAAGGATTAAACTCAAGCCTCCTGCATGCAAAGTATGCACCCAGCCCACTGAGCTATCTCTCTGGTCCACAATGGAGGTCTTTAAAAATGTATACACCCTCTGAAATATCCATGTTCCAATAGTAAAACTTAATATTCCTTCTCAAATCTAGAGAAGATAACGTTATTTTGAATTCTGTATTTTATATATATATATATATATATATATATATATTTCAATCTTGACTTATAACATTTGAGCACAAAGACTGGCATTTTGTGATTAATTTGTTTGTTTTCAGGTGCTCTCAAGAGGAAGCCATTATGGGAAGGATGAAGGATCGTAATGCAATACCTCCACCTTAAATTTGGGTGACTGTATGTGTGTGTTTGTGTGCGTGTGTGCATGTTATGTGTGAGGATGTGTATGTTTGTGTGTATGTGTATATATACACATATATACACATGCATATGGATGTATACGTGTATATATATATGGAATATCCTAATGATGTAAAATTTAATATTTATGTTCGAAATTATTTATTGTGATGTAATATTTTTTGTACGTAAAATGATTCTATTATGACTGCTTTTTGCATTATTTTGTCCCTTGCAGTCAGACCACTGCATTTTACGTACTCTACATTATATGTAGTTCTCTGACAAAAGTGATCCTTCATTATCACGGTACACTATTGTTTACTTTTTATCTGTAAATGTTCTAGTGTTACTTTTTTATTGTAATGTGTGTTTTAAAACAATCTAGCCACCATCACGGTGCTACATGAGTCTTTCAAGAGTTTTCTTTTTTTGGCATTTCTAGTTAACTTTCATTAGCCAATAAGTAATTTAGTGATGTCACAAATTATACCAGCCATTAATGATGTTAAATGTTCTGTTTCATGTGATCTCTGGGAATAAATTGCTGCCTTGGTGCTAATATTGTATGTTTTAAGTGATCTTTAGACTCATAAATGAGCACACTTTTAATACAATGGACGAACAGAAGGATAATTTCCAATGGGCATAATTACTTGGATAAAAAATGCCCGGCTGTTGACCCTTCCTATTGGACTTGCCTTTTGGGGAGACAGTTGGATTCTGTTCCACTTGTTATTGCTACTAATATGCTTTGCATTACTTCATGGTGCCTTGGACTCTCTGGTTAAAGGGGGTCCCTCCAAGCAGCTTTGTCACAATGTGACGTGAACTGAAATCCTCTTGGCAGCATTTTTGCCAATATATCCTACAGTGGTGTCCAAGTCTTCCATCTGCAAGACAAGGAATGGACCTTCAGCACCTCCAGAATACCTGAAGGTGTTAAGAACCAGGTTCTTCACATCAGCATTGCGTCTGGCATGAAAACTGGCTGGTGCGGTGATTTCTCTTCAGGCCATGAGCATCAAGCCCTACCAGTGACTATTGGCAGCTGCAGGAAATCGGTATTTGTAAAAAGAAATGAACTGCGGAATACCAAATTCCTGAGTCTTTCTGATCTTCCATTACTCCATTCTTTATTGCTTCCTTCCAAAATGGAAGTGCTACTGGTTTCCATAGTATAGCGGTTATCATGTTCTCCTCACAAAATGGAAGTGCTGAAGTTACGGTCGTTCTCAACACAGATAACCATGAAGGAAAAGTCAACACAGATAACCATGGCAGACACTCAGGTGGAAAATTCCTGCCCACTTCCAAAAACCAAAGAGATGAGGAAAAACATGGCAGTGTTCTTCAACTCCAGTCTCCAGAGTACTCCAGGAGAAGATATACTCAGTGTAAAAAAAAATAAGTGCTATCTTCATTATTAATATATTGTGAAAATATCTTATGAATAAATACCGTGCCCACGTCCAAGTATTTGTATTGCATATGGCTTCTGGATTCTTGATTCAAGTTGTAGAGAACATGCCTTTACTTTTTTAGAATGGTCAGATTGAGAAGAAATGCCTAAATGCTGTCATTTAGAGCTGCCTCTTGCAGAGATAAGCTAAGGGTTGGGGATGTCCCAGGGTCTCTGCATTTTCATCACTCAAATCAGTTAAAGGGTTTTGAAAATCAGAGCTATCAACCACTCATCTACATGATGAGGATTAAATAAGCAAACAATAGATTAAAGTGAAATTGGGGGCATAATGTTTCATTTTACATAACAATGGTTCAACTCTATGTACTACTGGTCTTCTGGAAAGTGACTTCTTCCCACAGAGTAAAGAGCCAATCAGGATCTCTGCACACTACAGCTGCTCATCCTCAGGATTGCCAAGTAGCACTGGTAGTAGATGCACCATTTTAGAGATAAGTAGACAGAGACTTAGAGATGCAAATAAGCCCAGTTCACATTCAGTGAATCAGTTTCAGTCCCCAAAAAAGATGTGGTACTGATTCAGTTACTTGGTCTTTTGGACAATCAACCCATGAAGAGTATGGGATCGTAGACTTCCTAGGGTGAAGTAACTGGCAGCTCCAGCGTACAGCTTCCAGAACAGAAAGGATTATTGTTAGGAAAGGTAGAGGGCCTGAGTGATAGCACATAGGGAAGGGCATTTGCCTTTGGGCCAACCCGGGTCCTATCCCAGCATCCCATATGATCCCCAAGCACTTCCAGGAATAAATCCTGAGTGCAGAGCCAAGAGTACCCCTGAGCATTGCCAGGTGTGACCCACAAGGCAAAAAAAAAAAAGGTAGATAAAATAGAATAGATAAAGCAGCATACATGTACTCTAGATACAGAGAGAGGAGAGAAGGAAGGAGAGAGAAAGCACATTTAAATCACTGGACTCTCTTAATTTACTTCAGTTTTCCCCCAAAGTGGGCAATACTGAGCCCTAGGAGGCACTACAGTGATGGCTATGGGTAACTTTGGGTGCTGTGGGGGACGAATCATCTGTTTGCATAGTACAGGTAGATTGGGGGGGGCTGCATTTTCCTTTTTCTGAGAAATGAGACAGTAGAATAAGTAAGTCTGTGAGCCTCTGGTTTATGGCATAATCCACCCTGGTCTTATCTCGACTTTTCAACCTTCATCATCTATGTCTTTCTTTATGCTGTAAGTGTACGATCATGGGCACTTTACCTGTAAAGCAAGACTACTGCTAATACTACCTCTCCTCTGCCTGTGTGTGCATATGCATGCCCGCACACACACACACACACACACACACACACATAAGCATATCTGTCTATGTGTGTATCTAGATCCATATAGATACACATCTATGGATTATGTGTTTTCTGGTTTGCACTTGGTAGGAAAATAGTTTTCATCTATCTGAAGCCAATAGCAATGAATACATGGATTCCATAGCAGCAGCTGTGTTCGGTTGCTCATTCAGGAAGCCGACTGTAAAGGATAACAAATTGAAAACTGTACTTCACTTTTACATAAAAGAAATGGGCAAACCAGGAATGATATGGCAGTTCTGTAAAAATTATCAGGGACATTTTCTTTATCTCCTTTTCTGCTCAATAATGTATGTTTCAATATAGCTGCTAGAGCTCCAGTAATCATTCCCAGAATCCAGAGAATTAGGAAGGTAGGAAAGGAAAAAGGCAGCATAACTACAGCCCTTTTTTTATCCTTTTAGAAAGGTTTTCCAGGAACCCCACCCAGTCATCCCCAATTTTCTCTCAGATTTAAACATGTGACCACCCTTAAACTTAGAAATGGGGGGGGAAAGTAGGAAGGCCCTCACAGAACACAATGCCAGACTGGGCAAAGTAAAGGGTCTGGTCGAATTTTAAAAAATGCAAATGGATCAGAGAGAAGTGAAGCAAATGAAAGTGGTGTATAGGCAGAGCCTCGTAATTGGACAGGAAAGGGGCTCATTTTCATGCAGTTATCACAAACTAATCAAGAGATCATGGAATCTGGACTAGAGATGTGACCACAGGGCCATTGTAATCATAGAAAATCATGGAATAATGAAAGTGGTAAAATTAAGAGCTGGGACTGGATATATTTGGAATACACTGTGGAAGAGATAACATTGCTAAGAGTTCAAGGATGAGTTTCACTTGCTTGCAAATATATAACCACGGTGATTGCAAGATGATGGGGTGGATAGACAGAAGTAATCTGTTAAAGTCCTTTACGTGTCATAAGACTACGTTAATCAAATGTCGTCATGTCTTATGTATATTCATCCCCTTCTAGATCATATTGCACTCTTGCTCATCTCCAGGCATCAAATTAGATGTTGAGTCAGCAGTGGAGTATTAGGGTAGAGACAACGAGGTTGTATTTGTCCACAAGGACTGCTGTGACAAATACACAGACTGTAAATGTATTTAAATTTAAACAGATTTACGGAAATTTATCATCTTATGGTTCTTAGGCTCAAAATCCAAGATCAAAGCTGCACCAGGATGGGATTGACTCAGGGTGTTTAGGCAAAGGTCTTTCTTCCTAGCTTATGAATGGTGCCCTCTCATTGGCACTTTTCACTGCATTTTCAACAATACAATCTCAGAGAGAGAGAGGGACAGAGAGAAAGAGAGAGATAGACAGAAAACGAGAGAGACAGAGGTCAGAGCAATAGTACAGAAGGGAGGGCATTTGCCTTGCACACAGTCAACCTGGGTTCAGTTCCCGGCATCCCATATGGTCCCCTGAGCACCATGAGGAGTAATTCGTGAGTGTAGAGCCAAGAGTAACCCCTGAGCATTGCTGGGTATGACTCAAAAACCAAAAGAGAGAGAAGAGAGTGTGCTTTTCGTATTTCTCATGAAAACCCAGTCTTGTTGGAGCAGTGCCCCATTTCTCTATAGTTCACTGTACAGAGGTGGCGAGGTGGGCAGTGTCCAGTGGGTGAGTGTTCCCTCTGTATGTCTCTCCACCTGCACACTAGGCTCTGCTCTTTTCCTCTTACTTTGGTTATCAATCAGAAGAGAAAGACAAACTAACATGCAAGCAGCAGAAAACACTGTGAAAGCGTTGGAGCAGGAAAGTTTTGGGTGCTCAGGTTATTACCCTACTCACTGTACTATCCTACTCTTTGTCTTCCAGTCTTGGAAAATGGCTAGTGGGCAAGTTAGGAATAAATTCTACAAAAAACTCCCTGCCCTTTGACTCCACATGTTAGTGATGGCAGATAAGAAAGAAAAGAAGGGACTGGGGAGATAGTACAGTGAGGAGGGTAATTGGTGATTGATAACCAAAGTAAGAGAGAAAGAGCAGAGCCTAGTGTGCAGGTGGAGAGACATGCCAGGCAGAGAAACTAAGCAGAGAAGAGGAATGGGCAGTGTCCTGGGGTGAGCAAGTTGCTGCTGTAAATAGAGTCATCAGCAATTTCTTCTTGGTAAGCCACCGTGGTAAGCAGCAAAGCTGTTAAGCCTGTTGTACAAGCCAGCCACCAAGCACAGCAGGCGTGGGACTGGCTCTTTTGTCACCAACAGATGGCAGGCGAGGTCTTGCTCCCTCACTGCACTGTGATGTCTTTCTACCTATTTTAGAGGAGTTCTCAGGGTTTGCCTTAGAAATGCCTATAGAAATCCTAAGCCATGAAATGTTGTTATTCTTAGAATAAGTGATTTAAAATAGAAAATAACTAAAAATTATAAATCGGAGGGTGTTTTATTCCTAGAAAGACTAGTTTCTGAAAAATAACACTTATCAAATTTTCCTGAGTGCAAATTTTGTCTGTTCAGTAGCTGATCCCATTAATTGTACAACTGTATTCATTACAATGATGCAATAAAGTCCAAAAGAGCAAATATTCAAAGTGTTACTATTAGACACATCCAATTACAGTGCAAAAGTAGACGGAATACAAGCCAGCATGGAAATGTATACATTCCTATGTGACTTATGTCCTGTCCTTGTGACACTGTGTGTCACCGTGTGCAGAGAATGAAGTTTGTGTATAGAAGAGGCATCTACAATATAATTTACTACACAAGTCCAAACGCCTCACCTCTAAGCTCTAGGTTTTATGTTAGATATACTTTTACTTATCAGCTTAGATGATAGCAACTTGAAAAATAAAAACCTTTTGAACATTACATGATTCATTCTTCACTTAGCTTTAAACCTTTAAATATTGTATATCATTTATGCATTTTATGAAATAAATTTCTATATTAAGGCTTTCAATAAGGATTTAAGCAAGTCTTCCTGAATATTTGAACTAGTTTTATAAATATGAAACTATAAATATTTGGTAAATCAGTGACCTTGAAATTCTTTTAAATATTTCCAAAATAAAAGAATCAATTTATGATGAGTTTCACTTAAGAACTCAAGAACTAATTTCAAATCAGCATTGTAGTATAAACTGCCATGCTAAGAATTTAAATATTTTAAACCATGATTCGGTTGGAATCAATCAAATCCTTCCATATTCTTAAACAAAAAATTCTTGAAGCAATGTTTCTTAGTCCCTAAAACACATTTTAATTTTTTAATTGTATTATATCACTGTGAGATAAACATTCACAAAGCTGTTCATTATTGGGTTTTGGTCACACAGTGTTGCAGCACCCATCCCTCCACCAATGTACACGTTTGGTGTACACGTTTCCCACCATCAATATCCCTCCACAAGTTTCCCCACCAATGTTCCCTCCACAACCCTTCCCCCACCCTACCTGCCCTCTACGGCAGGCACTTCTCCCTCTCTCTCTCTTATTTTGCACATTGTAGTTCACAATACATACAATGAGGGGTTTCATGCATATCCCTTTATCCACTTTCAATACTCTATTCTAGTTTAGCATTACTGCAGCAGAATATCCTGTGTGGTTGGAGGCGCAGAGATGAGACTCCAGGAACAAGATGTATTTCCATTAAAATTTTTATTTATTTTTATTTTTATTTTGCTTTTTTTGGGTCACACCCGGCAATGCTCAGGGCCTACTCCTGGTTCTGCACTCAGGAACCACTCCTGGCAGTGCTCAGGGAACCATATGGGATGCCGGGATTGAACCCAGGCCGGCACAGGCCGGCTGTGTGCAAGGCAAACGCCCACCCGCTGGGCTATCGCTCTGGCCCTTCCATTAAAATTTTTAATAATCACCAGTTGGAGGGTAGTAGCTCTCATTTTGGCTGCTGACCCTCAAACAAGGACCCCAGCTCCCTTTATATCCCACCTTCTCAAAGAGCAATACAACTTAGAGTTAAGTTTGCATAGTTTACATTACAAAGACATTTCACATTCCTTGCATCGGATTTAAGGATGATAGGAAGGAGACAACTAGGAGCCAAAAAACCTGCAGGGGTGCTATCTAGGTGAGGTGAGATGAAAAAGAATGCGTTGCATTTATTAATTCAGCCTTCCATACCAGCCCAAGATGGCAAGCTTGATCTTGTCAGACAGAAAAACAAGAAAAACCTGTTTTCTGTCTAACTTCAAGTAGCATCCATTAGACTCCATCTTGGACTAGTTACAGCCAACAAGGAAATGTGCAGAGAAATGATCTAGGATAGCAGTGTCTGTGTACCTACAGCATGAGAACAGTTTCACTAGGGAATTCTATATATAACTGTATTGGGAGGCAGTCTGCCATAAAACCCTGTGTGTCTGTTAATAGGCAGTATCCTTCTGGACCTGTCAAGGCTTGGAATCTACCCCTTGCCTAGCCTTTGGATATTAGTCTCCATAATACTTTTTTATATTCCACAAATGAATGCAGTCATTCTATATCTGTCCTTCTGACTCATTTCACTCAGCAAGATAATGTCCAGGTCCATTCATTTGTAGACAAATTTGATGACTTCATTTTCCCTAATACCTTCATAGTATTCCATTGTGTAGATGTACATAGTTTCTTTACCCAGTCTTCTGTTCTTGGGCACTCAGGTTGTTTCCAGAGTCTGGCTATTGAGAATAGAGCTGCAATGAATATAGAAGTGCAGATTGTCTTTCTATTGTGTGTTTTTGAACCCCCAGGGTATAGTCCCAAGAATAGTATTGCTGGGTCAAATGGAAGCTCAATTTCTAGTTTTGGAGGAATGTTCATATTGCTAAAATACTTTTTATATCTTCAGCCTTGTGATCATAAATAAAAGTAGTAAACATATATACAAGTTGTAGGCACAGAGGATTCCATACGGTATAAGATCAGGCCTCATAGACAACCAGGGGTAGTTCTCAACCCAAATGGGGAAATGTTGACCATTCATTTCCGATTGCACAGGTATGAATTTCTCAAACCAGGTTTAAAACAACACAGATTTTATTTTTTTAATTAAATACTTTTATTATATCACCGTGAGATATACAATTACAACGTTGCTCATGTTTGGAGGTTTCGGTCACATAGTGTTCCAGCACCCGCCCTCCACCAGTGCCATTTCCCACCACCAATGTCCCCAATTCCCTCCCCCCTCCCATAGCATGCCCTAAATGACAGATTCTTTTTTTTTTTCTTTTTTTTTTCTCTCTCTCTCTCTCTCTCTCTCTCTCTCTCTCTCTCTCTCTCTCTCTCTCTCTCTCCCTTCCTTCTCATACACATTGACACAGATTTTATTATCGATCTAGTTCTTGAGGTTGGAAATCTGAAACATCAGTAAGTGTAATCTTCTGGAGTATCAGGGTAAAAAGTTCCTTTTCTGGCTTCCAGAGTTGGTCTTTCTTGGTTGAAGGCCTTTTCTGGTCTTTGAGGTCAGTAAGTAGCATCCCTCAGACCTTGCTCTTCTCCTAACTTCTGCTTCCATAGTCACCATTGGGGGGCGGGGGTGTTGGTCATGTTTTGTTTAGGAGCCACACCCAACTGTGCTCAGAGATTACTCCTGAGCTTACTTTTGGCTCTGCACTCAGAGATTACTCCTGGCATATATGGTCCAGGGATAAAACTCAGATTAGCTACATTCAAGGCAAGTGCCTTACTCACTGTACTGTTGTTCCAGCTACCATTGTCACCATTTTTATGGAATTTGACTCACTTGCTTCTTTCACACAAGAAACTTTTAATTTAATTGGGCCATATGTTATGCAAGATAATGTCCATATTTTAAAATCTGTAACATAATCACTTTTGTAATCTCCTTTAACAGGTAAGGCAACATACTCACATATTTGTAAATTAGGATATGGACAGCTTTGGGGGAATCATTATTATACACACCTTGTTTTCCACATGTAAGGGCCACTAGGTACAGGCATGATGCCCTTAACAGACTATATTGATCTTTGCATCAATGGTCCTTAACATCAAGAAAGAGGCATTCTCCTCTAGCCCATATTCAAATAATACATACTGCCTTATTATTTTTCCACCTAAAGTAACATCTCAGCAATATTTGCTTTATTGAATTTTGCACAAGATTCACATATGGACTTTATTGGTTCAAAGGTTTTGAAAGTTGAAAAGAATTTTATATTTTTTTAATATTCATTCATGCCAGAGTTCCTTTAGAATTAAAGTGTTCTAAAGGACTAAATTCTGGACAGACCTCACACATGGGTATCTCTGAGCAGCTTTTCATGTCACAACCCTTTAGGATATGAACCACAATTAGTAGAGAAATTCCCATGAGTCTACTTGGGAAAAGTGCCTTTATCAAAACCTGCCATTTAGGCAGGCTATGGGAGGGAGGAGGGAATTGGGGACATTGGTGGTGGGATATGGGGCACTGGTGGAGGGGGTGCTGGAACACTATGGGACCAAACCTCCAAACATGAACAACATTGTAATTGTATATCTCACGGTGGTATAATAAAGTATTAATTTAAAAAAGTGCCTTTATCTAATGCTCAGCTCTACAATGCCACAGGAAGCAGGCTTATTTGGAAGTGTTTGGACCCCCAGTGCAAACACAGGAAGCATTGTAATGCCTGAGAATATCTTAAAGCTTACTTGATATCAAGATGGGTGGGAAGTAAGACTATCCTTTTTATTTTATTTATTTATTTATTTATTTACTTACTTTTTGCTTTTGGGGTCACATCCAGCAATGCTCAGGGGTTACTCTGGGGTCTACACTTAGGAATTACTCCTGACAGTGCTCAGGGATTGGACCCAGGTCTGCTGCGTGCAAAGAAAATGCCCTATCCACTGTGCTATTGCTCTACCTCTGCCTTTTAGAGGTGCCCAAGTAATCCTTAAACAAACTTGAGAGATTCTCTTTTAGAATTTCCTTCTTCTGCAGCACGGAGAATCTTCAGCTAGTATCCCTGTCCTTCTCCCATTGCATCAGCCTCTAACCTTTGCCCAGGGTGTTCTCATAGACCCTGGACCAAATCAGATTACCTTGTTTGGTTCACCCACTCTCTGACTGTATCATCTTGGACAAGATTCTTAGACTTCTCACCTCAGTGTCCTTGTTAGTAGAATAAAGAACCAGGGTGGCACTCATGCCATGTGGTTGACATTCCTTGTATTAATAGAGTTACAACAGTTAGAGCAGGTTCTGCCATGTTTTGAATATTAAATATCTCTAATCTGTTAGGAAACATACACAATTAATGAATAAATGCCATAAAACTTGGGAAAGCATACTATGGGGAACATTTTGTCCTGGCTTTTACCTTAATGCCTTGTCTCCGTTGAGAAAAGTAGATTTTTTGTATTTGTGCTATCCTCAGATTCTATTTGCCTACGAGATACTGTACCTCTTTCAGTTTTGTTTTTTCCTTCCTGATATATCAGTGAACTCTGTGAATCAGAGAAGGAATCAGAAAATTTATTACAGAACACTAAAAACAAAGAGACCACCAAATGATAGCTGTATCACAAGACTAAAAAATAACAAAGATTGATTTTGTTGATCATTTCTTCTCCATTCCCACCCCAGGTCTCCTAGGTGTTGTTCGGAAGGTTTCTGAGACCTGGGTTTCCTCCCAGTGATTCTCAGGAAACCGGAACTGGTGGTTCAGACTAAGGGCTAGGATGCAGTGCTACTTGGGGTTTTTAGGACCTCTAAGGCTACACTAGATGACGCTCAGAAGACCATGTGATGCTGAGAATTGATACTGGATCAGAGGTATGTGGCGTAACCTTTGTACTATCTCTTTGGCCTCTGTTGACCATTTTATACAGTGAGGGCCAATTAAGATATCTTCTTGGCCAGAATATGGTATCTAGTTGATGGTCAAATGCCAGTCTAGATCTCACTGTGATAATATTGTTCAGATGGAATTATTACTGAATCAGAAAATTTTAGTAGGATTCTTCATCAAATCAGTTGAAGGCTTTGAGAGAAAAAAAACTTGAAGTTCTCCTAGGAAGAGGGAATCCTAGCTTCACACTTCAGCAGAAACTCTTTACAGACCCAGCCTGTTGGCATGTTCAACAGATATGAAGACAAAAATCACATGTACCAGTTCCTAAGATAGGCCAGTAGCCAAAGAGGCAGACGGTGGTGAGGAGGGAGGGAGACAGAAGGAAGAGCAAGCAAGTTAGAGCTCATTCCTATTGGTTCAGCTTCTCTGGAAAATGCTGCTTCAGACATTTGTAGGTGACATGCTTGAGCAGGTCCCTGTCACAATACTGTCACTATACTGAGCTGTAGACATGTCGGGGAAATATAATATCCCTATATCCTCTTCTGGAACACTGTGCCGGAATCCCTGATAGGAGTGATTCTTCTTATTCCCACTTTAAAGATAAACAAATCAAGGATGAAGGTTCCAATCCTCCAAGGCCAGAACTACTTAGTATAGGGAACCCCAGAGCTTGTGTCCAGAATATTAGATTAAAACAACCTGCCAAGATGAGGGTCACTATTTCCTCACTCCCATAATATTGATCCTTCTATTCTAGTCAGCTTGATTATTACCAAAAAAGAAGTTAATGGCTGAATTTAAAATATTTTACAACCAGCACACACTTCTGAGCAAGAATAGTCGTTCTTGTGCTCACCTCGAAACCAGAGTCTTTATCACTCAACTTTCTAAACAAAGCTAAGACAAAATGTGTCTGGGGATGCAAGTCCTGTACAGAACTTTGTGAAGCCCACTGTTCTGCAGCCTACTCTTTCACAAACATATTTTCTATGTTCTTTTTTCTCTTCAAAAACCACTTCTTGGGACCATGCAGCAAGATGGTTACTGTGAGGACATAAATCTGCCCTCTTCCAATCTGCCTGTTTATTGCCAATAAAGCTCGTCCTCAGTCTATTACTCTGGTCTCTTGATGGATTGGTCCTCAGGCACAGTTGGACCGAATGTTGGCAGTGACATGCTCCCTTACAGAAAGAAGAAATTAAAACCTCACTGTACATAAGAAGAGGAAGAAAAATAAGTTCCACCTGGAACATTTCCTGTGCTTGCACAACTATAATCTGGACTGGATACCAGTGGATAAAAGCCATGGCTCCTGGAAAGTCAAGATGAAGTCATTTTCTACTTACAGTTTCCTCCTATTCTATTTCTTTTTGCAGCTCAAAATGGAAGACGATTGAGAAATACTCTTAGAGATGCCTGCCTCATTGTCCTATGAGGCTTTCTGCTGGATCAACCAGCCATATTCCCACAAAGGGAAAATTGGCAGAGATGTGATGGACTCATTTTCATGCCGTCATCGTGGTTCTGAAATAAAAACTCTTTGTCCAAGGAAAGGCCAAGCACTTCTCTCAGATGTCTAACACAGAGGCCATCAGTGTTTAAGAAGCCCTGTGTGCCCCTCCCCCCCAGCGAGATTTGTTTTCCATTTTCCTCCAGGTATTAGTCCACTTAGGAAATAAAGTGTTAAAAGCAATTGCTTGACCAGTTTGGGCTAACCCAGGGGTTGGCACATGCAAGCTTCTTGTACAATTTACAAAATATTTTCTTTGTAGTTGGCCTTGAAGCCCGAAGGGGACTAATGGCTTTAACTACCAGCCTACACGTTTCAAAGTGATTTCCACATCAGGAAGCCATTGTTGGCTTCCCCAAACACTTAATTGGTATAGGATGTGAGCAATTCTGAAAGGCCATGCTGCTGTTCCAGTCCTCATTCATCCCTCAGATAGGAGCTGGTTGTCAGCAACAGTTTCCACTTCTGTTTCCTTATGTTTGCTAAATTACTTATGGCTCCATTTTTTGATGGAATAAAAGGTTTCCTGGGTAATGGAAAAGCATTCTAATCATCCCCCAGCACCCAAGAAATGGAGTTGGCTTTGCAGTCATGAAGACCAAAGTGCCCGGTATTGGCATCAGCTCCTAGAGGAGCAGCATCCAAGTAACCTTTTCCAGGATGTGGTGACTAAGAGCACAGTTTCTGAAATCTGGACAAGTTACTAACTTCTCTAGAACTTGTTTTTCCCATTTGAAAGAGGCATAGTGGCATCTTCCTCCAAGGGAATCAAGAATTAGGTGTAAAATTTAAAAAATTTTTCATGAAGAATGACAGGATACAATAAACAAAGTGAATATGGACACCCCCATTATCACCATCATCATCTTCACAATCAGCATCTTACAGTAAGAGTGTCTCCAGAAACGACACAATGGACAAAAGTTACAAAGAGGAAACCATATCAAGTTACCCATATAAAAGTACAGAACCTATATATGAAAAAAAACAGCTAAATACTATTAACAAAATCTTGAAATAAATTACAAATAGGAAGGAAATATTTGCCAGATTGGGACACTCCTACCCATTTACAAAGATGAGCCACCTGTTTTATTAGTGTATTTATAATGCATCTGTTTGACAGGCCTACAGTTACTTATCTGCTACAAAGCTTTCTGCTGCAGGTGCAACAAAGAAATAGTCCTGCCTGACTGATTGTGGAGGACCCAATTGAATGAGGGAGTACAGGAGAGGGAAAATGAGTTTGAAAGCCTGCGTCACATGAACTTCTGGGCATTGTGAGGTTTGTGTGGCCCCCGTGATTTCCAGAACCACAAACACACCTCATCTAGGCACCCTAGGCTAACCCTATGACCAGACTGGCTGAGTTGCTATGGGGTTGGCCCCAGGACACCCTGAGGAAAGCCTGGGCGATGCTTCCTTCAAACGTGTTATTGGAGGAAAATGAAAAAAAATGAACATTTTTTTAAATCAAGAAAAGGGAGAAGGTCAGAATGATAGTACAGCAGGGAAGCATTTCCTTGCATGCAACCGACTCAGCTTCATCCCTGGCACCCCATTTGGTTTCCCAGGAGTAATTCCTGAGTGCTGAGCCAGGAGGATTCCTGAGTATTGCCAGGTGTGACCTGAAAAGCAAAAAAGAAAGAAAGAAAAGGGAGATGTTTGGGTTACCCTTTGTTCACAACCCTCTTGCCAGCCCTGGGTTTTGCAATATAAATGAAAGCTTACTTCTGGCTTTCCTGTATACCCCTGAACAATACACCAGGGTTCCACCAGGGTCCTGGATGGATCTATAGCCCCATCTCTGGGAGAGGTCCCTGGAAGGAAGAACTTGGTCTCACCTCATTGTTTCAGAATTAAGGTTCATTACCCCTTGTAACTGCCTTCCCCAGCCTTTTGTAAAATCTCTAACAGATTTGATGAGGGGGTGGTTTATGCGTGGAATTAGATGGAATGAGGAGTGGGTGGGGAGAGCTTAATGTCCAGATTTTCTAGAACTTGTGACCTTGTTCATTTCTCCATCTGTCGGGGGATGCAGTCCTCGGCCCTAAACACGGTCAGGGAAACCACCGAGCCCCAATATCTGTTGGGTGACCCTGCTCAGCCCCCAACAGGGAGAAAGAATGTAATGTATCACTTGATCACTTGAATCCCATTTTTTTTCTTTTTCTCCCCGCGGCCAAATTTTTCTTTCAACCCAACACCAAAAATCCAAATTTTTTTTTTTTTTTAAAAAAACAAAAAACATCCCCCTCCTTCTTTTTCCTTAAAAAAACATCCTTTTTGGTGGCGGCCCCGTGATTTTTTTTTCCCCCCCGATGATCAAATCCCTCTCCCTTCCGCTGGTGTCTACCTTAAAATAACTTTACATTAAAACCCCCTTTTTTTTTTTTGCCTCACCACAAAAAAAAAATAACAACGTTTCCGATTATGGTAAAAATCATAGATCTCTTATCACCCCTTACCTCCCCCCCATTATTGAAATCTTAATTTTCTAACATCACCTCTCCCTCCAATACCCCCCCCACAACACTAATTCTCCCCTCCCCCCCCCCTCTGTGCCGCTTTTAATGCTGAAGAAACACGGAGTTTTGGGAAGTTTTAAAATAAATGAACAAGACCAGGGAAATAATACAAAAGACACATGCCTTGGATGCCTGATCCTGGCCCTGAGAACATTACCAGATAGAGTGTGAAGCCTGAGCACCATTGGGGGTGACCCTGGATGTATCAGGCACTGTAGGGATCTAATAGCAATGCATCCTAGTGCCTTAGCAGTGAGCCCTTCAGGCAGATCAGCTGGGCACGTGACCCCCCAGGCCCTATGACTGCCACTTGGAAGGCTCCCAAATATTTAGTATCACTGAAAAATGACAAATTTTGAGGCCAGAGTGATAGTATAGTGGGTTGGGCTCTTGCCTTGACACGGCTACCCCAGGTTCTATCCCTGACACCCTATTTGGTCTTCTGAGTCCTGTAGGTGTGAGACCTGAGTTCAGAGTGAACTCCTGCTCTGTGCTCAAGAATCACTCTGGCAGGACTGGGCCCATGTGCATTGCTGGGGACCACTAGCCAAGCATCCTCTGCCCCCTGTAATGTCACTCCAGTTCCAGATCATTGGTCTTAAACCACTTTCTCCGTTGATGGATAAAGATTGAAAGCCAATCGTGTACTGTAGTGTTCTAACTTCCGGTCTCCAGACCTGTTTGCAGGCAGGTGCTGGTCTGTAGGATAACATTATTGAAAAACACTGACATGGACCACTACTATTCCAGTGTGTCCCACCAGCAGCATTGGCTTCACCTGGGAGCCTGATAGACCTGCATGAGGAGAAGCCACCCAGAGCTACTGAATCAGAAACTGCCCAGGTGATTCACAAGCATTTTTAAAATTGGGAAGCCCTGGTCAAAAAAGCTGATTCGCTTCATGTTTCCTCTTTACCCGACTCTCCAACAATGCCCAAACACCCCATTCCTCTGCTCTAAAGGCCCGACTCAGGAAGCAGTTTTTGGTGCCTCCCAAACTATTTACTAAAGGCTTATCTTCTCAGGCCGCTTCCCTCCAGATTTTTGTCCTGTTTATAAATATCGAAGCTGAAATGTAAACTGCATCAAAATGTTTCCCCCAAAGGCCCACATGATTCGGTAAGACTTTCATATCCACAGGTATCTCCTGATATATCTTAAGCAAACAATTTTAAATATTTCTACTGGCGACCTGAACGTAGCTTCTCTTTCCATCTCATCTGGTTAGCAAATGGAGACTGGCATTTCTTTTGAAAGCACCATGTACTCTTGATATTTCTTCAATATGGATTTTTTGCCACCAGTCCAAGAACTGGTCCCGATCCCTTGCAGTTTGGCTGTGAAGCCTGGACCATCAACCTCAACATAGAAGTGCACAAGTGCCTTTTGTTTGAACATTTTGTTCCTCCACTGATGCATGAGCAGGGCATAGGAGGAAGGTGGTGTGAGATAATCACAGAATTTTTCAGTCCATCACTAATGAGATGAAATAAGTATAAAAGTAACTTCTCAACTGTGAGTCTGATAGGGGGTATAGCACATTCTAACACAGTGGAGGAGTTCATGGACGAGGCAAGAAGCCTGGGGAAGTTCGGGGCTGGACTGTAGAACCCTCTACACTGACTTGGTTAGCGTGGCCATCTTTCACCCCGTTTTCTAAGATTTTCATGTTTTTTGGGTCACACCCGGCAATGCTCAGGGGTTTCTCCTGACTCTGCACTCAGGAATTACTTCTGACATTGCTCGGGGGACCATATGGGATGCCGGGATCGAACCCAGGCTGGCATGGGCCAGCCGCTGCAAGGCAAACACCCTACCCGCTGGACTATCGCCCGCCCCAATTTTCATTTCTTAATGTGTACTAAGACCTGAAAATCCATCCAGCTTCACGAACTCAGTTTCCCTGAACCTGGTTCATCTGACACTGCCCTAGGTCTGGGAGTGCAGAGGGAGTTATGCAAATTGCCAGTTCAAGAGATGCTTATCCACTAATTTCTTGATGGCTTGGGAATACAGAAGAGTATTCTGAAGTATGTCTTGGTTTTAGATGTCAACAATTAATTTCTTAAAAGCCACATGTTAAAGGAGCAAGAATTTAAACTTATTGACCGAAACCCCAGCGTGAACAACATTGTAATTGTATATCTCACGTGTATAATAAAATGTTAAATACAAAAAAAAAAAAAAAAGAATTTAAACTTATGTGTCACTTAGTAAGTCTATAAGCCAATATTATTAAGAGCCATTTGAAAATTATTGCATTTGCAAACTGCATTACTCAATGTTTATCCATTGTATGTATTTTTATTTATTTTTTTTTTTGCCTTTTTTGGGTCACACCGGCAATGCTCAGGGGCTACTCCTGGCTCTGCACTCAGGAATTACTCCTGGTGGTGCTCAGGGGACCATATGGGATGCCGGGTTCGAACCCAGGCCGGCAGAGGCCGGCCGCGTGCAAGGCAAACACCCTACCCGCTGGGCTATCGCTCCAGCCCCTGTATTTTTATTTTTAAGTGACTTATTTGAGTTTCTGGTGACAATGCCTGGTTCTTAAATAATTTTTTTAGAGATGAGTTTAATTAAGTTATAAATATGCTGATCTTCAAGATATCTTGAATGTCCTAATACCATAAGCTTATTAAGGTTTTAAAATCCTAAGATTAATTATTATTGAGTTGGTATATGCTAAGAAAATTTGAACAGATTTATCTGTCCAATTCCTTTATTGTGATATGTATTATTATTTGGGGCTACACTCAGTAGTGCTTAGGGCTTCTTTTTGCTTCTGTGATCCCAGTCGCTCCTCATGGTGCTCAGTGAAACCGTCTGTGGTACCAGGCATCTAACCAGGGTCTGAAAACTCTCAAGGCAAATGATTTAACCCTGTACCCTCTATCCAGTCATGTTTATTTCCTTATTTTTAGGGGTCTCCCAAACAATGTCCAGAGAGCACAGGGTCTGCTCCCTGGTGATATGGTCAACTGAACCAGACGGTTCAATGATAAGGCCAAAGGAGATGACGCGATTCAGTTCAGAAGTTGCATTTCTAGGGGCACCAGGGACTCCTCGGGGATGCTCAGGGGCCTTTAGGACTACTTGTAGCACTGTTCTGGGCCGTGTGGTGCATGGGGGAGAACTGGAGTCTGTGCCCTCCTTAACCCCTCACTCTCCCCAGTCCTAAACTCAGTCTCATAGAGGGCTTCTTAGAAACAAAAATAATTTCACACATAAGCATCAATATTATGGATTTAATTATCTTACATGTGTTAAATTAATTGTACATATGTCAAAATATGCTTACCCCCTTTTTCTTTTTTTTTTTTTTGCTTTTTTGAGTCACACCCGGCAATGCTCAGGGGTTACTCCTGGCTCTGCACTCAGGAATTACTCCTGGCGGTGCTCGGGGGACCATATGGGATGCCAGGGATCGAACCTGGGTCGGCATAGGCCGGCTGCGTGCAAGGCAAACGCCCTAGCCGCTGGGCTATCGCTCCAGCCCTATGCTTACCCTTTAAGGAAGCAAAGATATAAGTCTTTTTTAGGTAACATTCAGCCTATTGGTTTTTGCATTTCCTTCACACTAGGGGTGAGTCTCTTACTTCATGCCTGAAGGACACATAAGCTTGAACAGAATTTGACACCCCCACCAACACACACAGACACGCCTAATTTCTGGATACACCAAAAAGTTATGATAATTTCTCAGAAGGTTTGTGTAGAAATTTTATTTTATTGGGGGACTCTCAAACAGTGCTCAGGAGGCCCAGGAACCCCACCTGGCAGTTCTCAGACAACAGAGCCTTCAGTTCAGTGCCAAAGCTAGTTCAGTGCTCAGGGACCTTAAGCAGTGCTGGGGTTGAGCTGGTGTTGGGGTGCTGGGTTGAGTTGATGTTGGCTGTGTGCAAGGCGAGCACCTTATCCCTCTACAACTCTCTGGCCACAAGACAAATTTTTCCAGAGTGGGTGAGGGCTATGAGGAATAAAAAGGGAGCAAGAGTAACTGGAAGAATGAAGTGGCTGGTTTCTGAGATGGAGAGGCTTATGAGACCAGAGATGGAAGCAGAGGAAGCGGCATGTCAGAAGGCACTGGCCATTAGCAAGCAACAGTTGGACTGGACAGAGCCCAGGTGAAACCTGAATGCATTCCCATCTCCAGGCTGCATGCACAGCTTATCTCTCGGCCTTCTATTCCATGTCCAAGGAGCTATCTCTGGCCCTGAGTAGAAAGTAGTTTCTATCTAGAACTATTAGATGCCATGTGAGGACACGAAGAAAACAGCTGTCTGTGAACCAGGAAGGATATTTCTTTTTATCAGAGCCAGAATCTGCTGGCGCCTTGGTCTTGCTCGTCTCCGCTTCCAAACTGTGAGAAAGAAATGTTTGCTCTTTATAGTCTCTCGGTCTATGGTGTTTTTGTTAGAGCAAGATCCCACCCACATACTTCAGGAAAATCTCATCTGGAGTTCCTTAAATCAATTATATCTACTGAGACGCCTTTATTCCAAGTAAGGTCATTCATAGGTTCTGGAGGTGAGGCTGAGGATATAATATTTTTAGCATGTCACCATTTGACTCACTATAAGTTGGCTAGTGTTGCAGACGCCGATAAAGATGCAATCTAATCATCCACTTATTTATTAATTCCGCAAATATTTATTAAACTCAAGTCTAATGCTTGTACCACAAGGCCCCAGCTTCATTTGGAGGTGAAAACTGACACTAGGTTGAATCTTTACAAAGACCGCACAGCCGATTTCAGGATATAAGACAAAAAAAAGACTTGGCTTTCCTGGGTGTATTATTATATTATTGTATTATTGACGATGAACAATTCAGGGAAGCAACTATTAGTGTTTCCATTTATAGCTGTGAAACCCACTCTGGCTTAGAGAACTGAAGGGAATTCAGACTGTGGCAGTCAGTGGTACAGCCAGGATTCCATCCCAGATCGGCCTACCTACAGCTCTAGCAACTGCCCAGTGACAACATTGCCACAGTAACCCCCAGAACACCTCAGCAACTGTTGAGTTTTTTTTTCTTTTTTTGCTGTTTGGGTCACACCCAGCAATGCTCAGGGGTTACTCCTGGCTCTGCACTCAGTAATTACTCCTAGTGATGCTCGGGGGACCAAATGGGATGCTGAAGATTGAATCCAAGTCAGCTGCATGAAAGGCAAACACCCTACCCACTGTACTATCACTCCAGCCCCAACTAATGACTTCTCTGGCCCATGGTCTGAGTGTCAATGACATTTTAAAAGTAAACCCCACTTAAATACGTAAGGAAAGAATGTTCCTGGAATCCTCTCATCAACCTTTTGGGGAGGCCCTTTCTTTAACAAATATCCCACATTCTTAAATGTCAGAACCCAGATTTGCTTTACCTGTGGTAGTTTTCAGCCCTCCATCCTGACAAATGATAATGGGCTTAAGAGAGCAATTCTTTTCCTGTGTGCTGTGTTTTATAAGAGAGCAGCATGTGCAAGATGGGCTACCTCTGAACTGCAATTGACTGTCCTCGGAATCAGCTGTGTTAGATTGTACAAACCATATCATTAAACATGGAACTTTCATCTGATACTACTACCCAGTATGAAGGAGGGTTCTTCTCCTTTTAAACTCTATGCTCAATGGAAGTACTAGTTTAGCAAGGAAAAGAACAACTCTCATGTTACCCACATCACCTAGAGCTCAGGGACTCAGGGCACGTTGCTTCTAATCTCTGAGTCCCAGACGCCTCATCACTGAGGTATTTGCACTAGGTGATCTTTGAGGACCCTCTGACTCAGGAATGTTTTAACGATGATGCTAAATATTTAGTGCTCTGTATAAATGTTAGAATGTGTGTTCTGTATGGCCAATCTGGTTTACATTTCCTAGGAGACAGGAAGTGTAATTATTAACCTATGAACGAGGTTAATAAGAATAACTTAAGAAAAAAATATTAAACTGCCAGAAGGCATTATGCTCTGAATTTAATTATGGAAGGTGGTAATTGCATTGGTCTAAGACTTGAAAGTTGTCTGATTGCTCATTCACAAAGCAAGGGACAGAGAGTTGTGGTCGGCCTCAGTTCTGAACTAGCAGTGGGAAAGGTGACTGCTCACTTCCTTGCCTAAAAGATATTGCCAGAGAGCAGGCAGTTGGCATCGTCCACTTCCTCCTTTGTCTTTGGTCACTTGATGCTCTTCTGCAAACTTGAAGGTACATTTGGAAGAGGAGTAGTTTTGCCATGCTAGAGCACTGAGGACGCTGAGCTGGATGGTCCTTATGTGGTGTTGGGGGTTGAATAGGTATCTGCCACATGCAAAGCAAAAACCTTAACCCCTAAGTATACTGTACCTATGGCCCTTGGTGTGTATGCTTTTAAATCTAATTCCATTACTATCCACCTACTGTGTGTTCTGACTCTAGGGCTGGAACCAGTCCGTATGGAATCTTCATTGCACATTCACAATAGACACCCTTTCAGAGAGTACAGTTTCATTAAGAATTTGCTGGGCACATGTCTTAGCAAATGAGGCTTTGGATGAATTGTGGTCTGTACTTGCCATTGAGGCTGATGTCTGTGCAGTGCCCCTACTACCCCACTGCACAGAGCAACTCTTCCTAGTTTAATCACTTAAACTTTCTCAGTGCAACAGTGAACCAGGGAAGATTTGTGAGGTATAGATCAGCAATTTCTCTTTCCACACTTCCAAAGTGGTCTTTATTTAGGGAAAAAAGTACTATTTGGGAGACTGCTTTATTTGAGATTTCAGACTAAGTGCCTGCAAGTAGGGAGAATTGTATTAGTATTATTTATTTTCTTTTTTACAGTTTGAGTCACACCCGATGATGCTCAGGGTTAGTCCTGGCTCCGCACTCAGGAATTACTTTTGGAGGTGCTCAGGGAACCATATGGGATGCCAGGAATTGAACCTGGGCCGGCTGCCTGCAAGGCAAATGCTCTACCCACAGTGCTATCGCTCCGGCCCTAGAATTTTTTGCGGGCTGGAGAAGGAGACTAAAATTAGCAGACTGAGATGATGTTGGGAGACTTGTTGTGAGCCTGGGCTCATTTTTAATCTCTAGAATATCGTTGAAGTCAAGGACTTTGTGGATGCTCTTAGACATAGGATGGTTGAAGAAATTAAGCTGTTCCTTGTCAGGCGCAGACTGCTGAAAGTCTTAACCAGAGGCAAGAGCTGCTGGTAGCTTAGACAAGGTTGATGCTGGAGAAAAGGTGAATGTATTTCTATTAATAGTTATCAAATAAAATTATGCAGAAATGGTGATGGATTGGTTTGAGGAACAAGCTGTCAATTTTTTAAAATTTAATTAATTAATTATTTTTTCTTTTGGGGTCACACCCTGCAATGCTCAGGGATTACTTCTGGCTCTGCATTTAGGAATTACTCCTGGTGGGTGCTTGGGGTACTGTTGGAGGACATGTTTAGCTAATCTGGGAGTTTTGTTGTTTTGCTCACTCCCAGCTTAATCTTATTTAAGCCAATGTTCATTCTAATGAGATCTCTCTTCTATGTGAACACTTCTAGAGGGTGTGGCAGTTACAGAAGTCACCTTGATTGAATAACTTCTGACTTATACATCTACTAAGACTTCTATGTTTTCTAAATTGGGCACAGCTCCTCTTTTATACCCACTGCACCCAACGTGGGACAGTTAGAATTTACCAGGAGACTACCACCCTGGCTACGCTGAGACTAAAGGTAGACTATAGGAAGGATCATAATAGTTTGCTCTAAGCAGGCGAGTATGACCCTTTCAGTACATGAGAACAAGATACTCAGAATCACCCTGGTGCAGATAATAATAAGGACCTTGTGGGTACCATCTAGATTACATGAAGCTCATGAAGTTAAGATGTATTACTTTATATCAGCCCCTCTCTCTCCAGTGTTTTACATAAGAGATAATCTCGGGATTAGTCCTTGGTGTAACCTTTGTTTATACCTACAATAGGGTGTGGCACTACACTCTGTTTAGGGTTCTTTGTTGGCATGACAACCTCCCGATTGGGGTTACTTTGGTGTATATAAGGGGCTGACTTGAGGCGCCTTCACCTTTTGCCTTTTGGTTCCTCAGCCTTCAGCTTTTTGGCTCCTGCGGCTTTTGGCTTTTGGCTTTTGGCCTTCTTCTTTGTGGGATCTCTCCTTGTGAGCGCTCATTCCCCTTGGAAGCTTTTTCTCCTTTACACGTGGTGGTCGCCATCTTGGCCTACACGTGGCTGGGGTTCTAGCCTGGAATCCTAAGCACCGGGCTTTTCCTTTTTGCTGATTTGTATGCCTGAACCTGCGATAAGTAAAGCCTTTTAAAACTGCATCGGATTCCTGAGTTTTCATCCGTTCCTCGCCGGCTTCGGGGGTAGAAGGGAACTCGCTTCCCGGCACTGTCGGGATCTAAGCCAAGTGGGCAGTATGTAAGGCAAATGCTCTGCCCACTGTACTGTTTCTCTGCCCCCAAGCTGCCAATTTAAAGGCAAGAATAATAAGAATAATACCTAACACAGCCTTTCTCTGTGCCAGGAACCATTGTAAGTGTCTTCCATATATTGATCCATTCATTTATAAAGGAAAGACTGTTGTTTTCTACCCTTTACAGAAGAGAACCTTGAGAACAGAACAGTTAAACAGTGTCCCACATTCCACAGCAAAGTTAAGATTTAAACCCACAGTCTGAAGTTTTCATCTTAAGCCAGAGGCAGTTTTATCTCAGAAGACACTTGGCAGCATCAGGGGCATTTCTGCTTGTTAAATCAAGGACAGGGGGTGGGGGGCTGCTGTCATCTGTTGGATGAAGGTCAGGGGTGCTGCAGGCGAGCGCCCATGGACAAGCACTGAGGTCAGGATGCACAGTCATGCTTTGGTCTAGAAATCCTACTGCAAACATAGTTTCACCAGTTCTTTTAGAGAGAGTCTTAGAAAACAAATTTTGCCAAGCAAAGGGAAGACATGTTTGATACAGACTGAGAGTTCCTTTCAGGACACACAGAAATGGGCTTTGTAATACCCAAGATGAGAGGTTCCCAGGGACTTGCTCAGGTTCAGGAACTTGGCACTGATTAGAGCTTCCTAACACTGGACACTCAGAAGATAATTTAAAAATATATATATCTTGCAATCATTTGTTTGTATCCTTCCCACTTCCAGAAAGGGTATAAAGCTGCGTACAGGATAGGGAATAAACAACAGGCCATCCAGGTTCACAAAAGGACAAGGACATTGCCACAAGGAGAGTCACGAGACACAGCCAGGAAGGATGAGGAGGACCCTGACCACACCCTGGCTGCTACAAGGTTGTTATCAGGATTGTGCTGAGGTCTTGTATCTGTCTTTGACAGCTCCTTCCCCATCCCAATCCCCAGTGTTTATTCCTCTTCAGCAAACTCACTAAGTTTCCATCTCATGGCCTATCAACAGTGAAGAAGTAATGGTGTCTCTACTATCTGTAAAACGTCTAGAGAGGGAGTGAACAGTTTTATTTTTGTTTGGTTGGTTTGGTTAGGTTTGGATTTTTAGGTCACACCTGGCAATTCTCAGGGTTTCTCCTGACTCTGCACTCAGGAATTACTCCTGGTGTTGCTTAGGGGACAATACGGGTTGCTGGGGATCCAACCAAGGTCAGTCTAGTGCAAGGCAAACACTCTACCCACTGTGCTATCACTCAGGCCCCAGTTCTTTGTTCAGAGATACAGTTAGGCAAAACTCTTTCCCCTCAGACTCACCTTTAGATGCAAATATGCAGTTTTTTGCATCAGATCATTAAATAAAATAGTTCCAACTATTTTACTGGTAATATTCATGCTTTAAGAAACACTCCCCACCTCCACACATGAAGGAATGAGAAGTATTGGACATGGGCTCAATGGTAGAGGCTTACCTTGTGTGTGAAGAAAGAATGACAAGGAAAATAGGAGAATGGCAGCCGAAGGCCTTTCTGAGCAGCAGGAGTGGGTCACAGCCTCCAGCCCCCTCACACGGAGTAGACCCTGCCTGGAAGGCACAGCTGGTTCCTGAGAGCCCCGCAGGGGGCCAGTGACTCTCTAGCATGACTGGGAGGGAGGAGAGAGAGTCTGAAAATGGCTGACAGTGTGGGCATGAGCAAGAATGGTTTAGTCCCGCAGTCGGGAGCTGTGGCAGGATTACGTGGTACTATGCAAATACTCCAAGTCCCCAGGTTGTTCTTCCTCAACAATGAAATCTGCATCATTGTGCTGGGCTTGGTGCTGCCTGGACCATGCCCCCGCGTGAATTCCAGTCCCCGCATAACTGACTACAGCTCCAGCCACTAGGATGTCCGCTGGGGAGCTGGCTTGGCCCTGGGCAGCAGCCTCGCCACTGTAGGCCCTGGGCGGCACCCTCTCCACCTTAGGGTGGAGACCAAAATGGAAGCTAGAGATGCAGACGTTGCTAGGGATTTAATGTTCATTCCCAGTGGTTTTTTTGTGGGGAGTCACACCTGGCAATGCTCGGGGTTTCTCCTGGCTCTGCACTCAGGAATTACTCCTGGCGGTGCTCGGGGGGACGAAATGGGATTTCGGGGATCGAATCCGGGCCGGCAGGGGCCGGCCTTGTGCAAGGTAAACACCCTACCCGCTGGACTATCGCTCCGGCCTCCCAGTGTTTTTTTTTTTTTTTTTTTTTATCATCTTATCAAATAGTATTTCCTACATGAAATTCAGTGGGCCCAGGAAGTATGTGTAGAGGTGGTAGCTTGGGTTGCTAGGAAAACCAGTCTTCACTCTCTGCCCAAGTAGGGAGGGACTCAGGCACCAGCTTCCAGACCCTCAGGGCCTCCCAGGCTGGACCACCCTCTCCTCCTTGCTTACTCCACCCTCCGTCCACCTCCTGCTCCTGCGATCAGGGTCCTGGGTCCCAGAGGTCTGGCCCAACACTCACAACATCTCTAGGCAAGGC
This sequence comes from Cryptotis parvus, assembly GCA_021461705.1. Lineage (NCBI taxonomy): Eukaryota > Metazoa > Chordata > Mammalia > Eulipotyphla > Soricidae > Cryptotis > Cryptotis parvus. Next base: position 247,452 of record JAJIBD010002355.1, read on the forward strand.
CTGACCATACAAGAGCTGGATGTACATCATGTCGTTGGCCTGGCAGCGCCCTGTGCAGTGAGCGGGCAGTTAGACAGAACAAGGCTACTACCTCCATCCAGTTCCCTGTGCTCCTCCTCCATGGAGGAAGCACCCGGAAACTGAAGTGTGAGGTGAAGCACGCACCTAGTCTTTGCCGAGAATCTTGGTACCTGTGAGGCTTGAGCTCCCCTCAGCTCCCATCTCTGAGAGACAGCCAGAGAACAAACTAAACTACTAACAGAAAGAGAACTTTCTACTTTGGTACCCCTATTGCAGCTTTACCCCCTGCCTTTGGAACGAGCAACCCTACGCTTTCCCTCTGGACTGGAACTACCATTGAGGGACCTGCCTCAGAACTTGTGAAGGACCCACAGCCTCCCATACTGTGGACTGGCGGTCTGGCGACTGTTCAGTCCCCTTCCCATGTGGCCCATTCTGCTGCCCCGTGAGAGCCCGATGAGGCAGGAGCTACTACTAGACTCTCGGGAAGGTGAGAAAAAGGAGCTGGAGAGGCTGTCAGTTTGCCCAGGTCCTGCAGCTGAGCTGTAGCTAAACTGCTTACCAGGCAGGCAGCCCATTCCCTGTGTCCTGGCAATGCAGGCAGGTGGGTGCCACGGAGGAAGGCAGTGTCGTCATCTCTGCTCTTTCTTCTGAGCAGGCAGCGCGCCCCTTCCCAACCCCCTTCCTCAGCAGGCTTTGCCCCTGGGCAACCCAGAGAGAAGGCGGCCACGTGGCCCAGACCCCCTTGTAACCAGGCAACGGTTCCAAGACACTGCTCTTCCTCTGTGCTCCTTCAGCCTTATTTAAATATCTGTTAGGTGGGCAAGTCTCTTGGGACCATCCTGAAAAAAGATGCTGTAAAAAAATTGAGGCTTGCATGGGGGCCTCTAATATTTATCTCTCTGAATCTTGCTCGCCAAAGTCCTGGACTTGTCTCTTGAAGAGTCAGAGGCAGAAGAATCTTGGTCCCTGGGGTCAGAACCTATCCCATGCTTGGAGAGAACAGAGGTCTGGGAATGCTGGGGTAGGCGAGGCTCTGTGCTCTGTAACACACAGCCCTCCATCCCTCCCCAGGCAACCCAAGTCCCCAACCTGGAGGGACAGAGACCTGTCCCCACAGCATCTCTGTCCCAAGAATCTGCCTTCTGCTCACGTAGCAGACAGCTGGGAGGCGGTGACCAGGCTTTCCAGAGCTCTTGTTTGATTCCCTGTACTAGGCCTGAGGGAGAGAAACATTAACAAATCAGGCCCAAGACCAATTTCACAGATGGAAGGGGATGGGACAGCCCCGCCTCCCCACCAGCCAGGGGCTGGGGGGGTGGGGTGTGGTGGGGGAGGCAAAAGGCAGGGGAAGAGCAGAGGGAGTTTCTGCTCTGACTTCACACAGCTGGCTTGGCTCCAGGGTCACATTGGAACTTGGGCTCAGTCAGACCAGCTCTCAGATTCCGTAACGCTCTAGGAGCTAAGTCACCTCCATTTTCTGTAGCCAGCTGCCAATGCATGCTGCTCTGGATTCTGAGATCTGACCCTCAGGGGCACAGAACCCAGTGAATTCTCTTGTCTCTTGACAGTGGCTGGGTTTGGAGACAATAAGCTCATTGTTTTGTCTCCGTTTCTGTGTCTGTAATATGGGCCGGGGAGCAGAGGAGTTAAGACCTTACTAACCACAAAGAGTTATGGTGCAGGTTCACGGAGGGCGCTTACATCCTGAACCTTGGGTCAAGTCAAAGTCCTCACAGATATTTTACAAATGTCAAGCAGAGGGACTAGAGAAACAGCACAGGGGTTAAGGCCTTGCCTTGCACATGACTGACCCTGACTCAAGTCCCAGAACCACATATGGTTCGCCAGCAACCCCAGGAATGAACACAGGGCTAGGAGTGAGTCCTGAACACTATTGGGTGTGACCCCCCAAACATAACCAAAACCACAAATTCTGAGCCAGCCAAAGAACAGGGGCTTACATCATAGTCTTTATTTCTTGAAAAGTAACCCAAAGACTTAAGATTATGTATCAACAACAGTAAAAACTCAATAAATGTGTGCTGAGTTAGGGAAATTCTGAAACATTCGAAATTGAAGACAGGCTAGACATTGCAAACCACACCCACATGGTGGGCACAGCTGCCATTGTCTGGAGCCAAGTCTGTGTGAGAGCAAACTGCCTCCCTCTCAGGTGAACCCTGGAGACCTGTTTGACTCCACACCTCCATAAGTTACAATTGGGGTGACCCCTCTGCCGGAGGCAGCTGTACCCAGCTTCCCAGCATTCGTGGGATCTCACAGAGACCGGAGGTGTGGGGTGTTGAGCTGAGACTGAGCTGGCAGGTGGGCCTCTCCCAGACGGAGAGCAGAGATATCTCCTCCAGGCCGCCATCGCCCCTTAGCTTTCCCTCCCCGACCACCTCCCCCTCCTCTATCAGTAGTGATTTGGGTTTTACTCAGTCCTGAGGATGCCAAGTTGTGCTTTGTGCTGCCTGCATCCACCAGACAGGGCTCAGAAGGACACAGGCTGGCTTCCGGTATGACAAGTATGTCTTGTCATACTCATTTCTTCCAACGCCTCTCAACAAGCGCCTAAAAAATAAATCTTATAAGTTGAGATATCCTTCTCTTCTGAGAAGCTTCTGGGAGAATCAGAGAGCTGGAAAGTAGGGCAAGAGTTCTTTGATTTCAGCGCAGTGTTTTATTTTTGTCTTGGCTAAGAGTTTAGAGTTAAAAAATTCCCTGAGGCAAGTGTTCTTCAAGTTCTGCCTTTGCTGCTAGCTGCCCCCTCCCCCTTCCTTCCTTCTCCCTCCCCACCCTTTCCCCCTCCCTTATCTTCTGGTGAACTTGGAAGCCCGAAGTCTGCATTCCCAGCTGGCTCTGCCACTTGTAGCCATATGACCTCAGCCAAATTTCTCTCCAGGCCTTTTTATTCCACATCTGTAAACAGAAGACAATGCCACCTGCCTCGCCAAGTCCTCCTGTGAAATAGAGATTTTAACTGAAAAGACAAGCAAGTGCATGATAATCACTCAGCGGGCGAAATAGCTCCTGCCTCTCTTACACCTATTATTACTAAACTTTGCAGTCCTACTTTCTTTTCTTTTTTCTCCTTGTGGTGTCATGGATAGAGCCTAGGAACTCACCTGTGCAAGACGAGTGTTCTGCTGCTGAGTGCCACATTCTTGAATTCGCTATTGCTGTGTGGTTCTTCACTGGGTCACTGTTAGTTGAACATCTACTTTGTGCTGGGTAGGGAGCCTGAAGACAGTGCGTGACCTCAGACAGTTTTTATTCTGACAGGAAAATTAATATCCTGTAAAGGAGTAGACACATAAAACAATGGTAAGCTGTGCTCCTGCTGTCGAGGAAGTTTGCAAGGTGGCGGCACTGGAGAATGCAGGAACACAAAGGGAGCAAGATACAGGGTAAGGGCAAAGAGGGAAGGGCTCCAAGTGAGTGGCACCAGTCTGAAGACTAGGAAGACTGGGAAGGAGCAGGAGGGGATCCCTTCTGCTCGGGTCTCTATGAGGCCCAGAGGCCAACATGAGTCAGGCTGCAGGTACAGAGAAAGTGGTGGCAGCTAGTTGGGATGGCTGCTTCTCACCTGGCAAATCTCAGAACAGAATAGAGAGCCCAATTGCCCTCTTTTCGAAAAAAAAATTCATTCAGATCTCCATGGCCCCTGGAAATCTCCTTTTTTTATTTATTATGTTTTTGTTCTTGTTTTTGGGCCATACCCAGCAACACTCAGGGTTACTCCTGGATCTGCATTCAGAAATTACTCCTGTCAGTGCTGGGGAGGCAGGGGCATGGCGGGGGGGGGGGATCATATAGGATGCAGGAGATCGAACCCAGGGTGGTGGGATACAAAACATATGCCCTACCCACTGTGCTATAATTGCTCCAGCCCCAGAAATCTTCATTTTTTTAAAGGAACAAAGACAGAGCACCCTTGACTGCATCTGAGGCTGTTACCATGTACCCCAAACCCCAAATCATTGCAGCATTTCCCAAAGGTGGCGTTTCCCACTCTAGGAGATAGGGTCTAGCGGGTGAATTGAAATGTCTATGTGAGTGGAACGAGAGGGCATTTAAACAAGAATCAAAGGGTCCAAGTTAGATATAACCCGTGGTCCTCAGTGTGGTCACTGGGTGAACCGACTGAACCCTGAGAGAAACAGATCTTCTCAGTGCTGAGTCACTGAGGTGGGAACACATCAGCCTCCTAGGTAATGCTAGTCTGGCTGGGGCTTCTGTGATTCTTCATCCTGGTGGTCTCCAGCAGTGCTTAAGAGGCCTGGGCCCCCTCCCGGACATTCTCAGCCAACCAGGCCATGATTCAATTTGAGGGTCTGAGAGCTGCACTGCTTTTTAAGGCAGATCTCCCAAGAAGCACAGTGAAGGCCTATGGTCCTTCTCAGACATCCTCCGCTAATGGGATCAGCAGTTTGATGCAAGGGCTCAAAAAGGCAAGGCCAGGTATTATCTGGGTCACCCATTAATGTGCTGGGGTGGGAGTGGACTCCAGGCAGAGCTGCACCTCATGATGCTCAGAGAATCACGAAGTGCCAGGAACTGAACTCACACCTGACACACACATGGCAAATTTCTGAACCCCTATACAATCTCTCACGCGGGCGCCGGGAGGGGATGGCGGGTTCTAGCCCTGACCCGCCACCCCAGCAGAGCCTTGCAACAAGCCAAACGACCCCCACTCCATGAGGGCCGCCATTTTCCACATCCGACTTCCCTCTTGTCAGAACTCCATCCAGCAGACGAGCCTATCATAGCCCGGTTCAAGAGGCCGCTTGGTCCATCAATAAATGCTGACTTAGAGGTAACTACAAGAGTATGCCACCCGCACGGCAGAGCCTGGCAAGCTACCCATGTCTATTTGATATGCTAAATACCAGTAATAATTATAGACCTCATTCCCATGACTGTAATGGTTTGAGGCTCTTTATGTTCCTGGAGCAAGCAGATGCCCTTGGGCTCTACTAGCATGAAACAGGACATATGGAGATGTTACTCTGGCCCGCTCGAGCAAATCGGTGATGAACAGGAAGACAGTGAGACAGTGATACAGTGATGCACGAGTTTTACTCTGCTGGTATGAGACACCACTCCCCACACTCTGGTTTGATCAGAAGAGGGTTGACCTGGGCCTTAGAAGTCCATGAAACTTCCCCAGAAGGTGCCAGTGGTTGATCAGAAGGTTGATACACTGATCCAGCAGAGAGATGATGGTAACTGAGACTACCTTGGTAACACACCGTGGAGGGGCTCTTTTAGATGACGGGCTATTGGGACTAAATGCTGAAGTTAATTTCCTGCGTTTGAGTGTGGGTAACATGAACAGGACAGGGAAAAACCTGGGCTGACCAGTAGTTTGCAATTAGAAGAACCTGCAGACATGGGCTGGACAGCAGGAATGTGATTGGGAAAGATAGTTCTCTGTGAGTCCAGAGGAAATGGCAGAGAAAAGGTCCTTCCAAAGTGGCAAGATCTGTCTTTGTGTTTGATTTCAATCCTGAACGCTCCAGTTGGACCTTCCTGGGTCCTTTGGGCAGGGCAGGGCATCAGCGAGGGTCCATATGTTGGAATAACCAGCAGAGGGCGTTCCAGACTCGAAAATGTGTGTTGCAGAGTGTAAGGTGAATCTTGCTGCTTTCAACCCAACTAGCAGCCAGACATTCCCTCTGGAAATAATAATCAAATCTACATATACCAAACAGCTACTAGTACCAGATCCCGTGCTGAGTGTTCTGCATGTACCGTCTCATTTACTCCTTATGATTCTCCCAGGTGGGTGCTCGAAGTATTCTCCCTTAACATGCAGTCGGAGTCTATCAGCAATTTTGTTGGTGCTACCCCCTAGTAGACAGTGGACTGGCTGTGACCTGTCTGACCCCAAAGGAGTGACCACGTCTTAGTCAGAGGACCAGAATTAGCAGCAGTTTCTGCTCATCCCTCAAAGTCCACTCACTCGGTACATGCCCTGCAGCTCCAGTGAGTGTTCAAAGTCTTTGAAGTTCAGGTTTCATGGTCCTACACCTTGCTTGCTGTGTGTGATAACAGAGTCATTTGGGCTCTCTGAGCTTAATTTTTGTTTGTCCTGAAGTAGAGCAAATGAACCTCTAACAGACCCAGAACTTTGAACCTCTGGGAAGAACAAATCACTTAATGGATACTTTTGGTGATTTGTTTGGGAACCACATCATGTGATGCTCAGTACTCACTCCTGGGCCTGAACTCAGGGACTACTCCTGGAAGGCTCAGGGGACCTTTCGAGGTGCTGGGGATGGAACTCAGGTTGGCCTCTTGCAATGCAAGCAATGTTCAGGGTTTATCCCTGCTAGACACTCAAGACTCACTCCTGATAGTACTCAGGGTTGGCAAAGATTGATCTCAGGTGGGCCTAGTGTAAAGTCAAATGCCTTCCCCACTGTACTAGCTCTCTGCTCTGCCAATGGCAGCTTTTTGACTAAAATATTGTCATAGCTCTGAAACTATGCTGTCCAACAATCCTTTCCCTGGTAAGGGGACTCTTCTCTAACTGCACGGTGCAACATGGCTGTCATTTCTGGACACAAGAGGATTTGCTACATGGCTTATATAACATTTGGAAATTGAATTTTGCATTTTGTTCAACAATAGTGAAGTAAATAAACATGTGTGGATGGCAAATCTCTAAAATGTAAGAAAAATCGTAAGGACTCTTGTGTTCTTGAAATCCCTTGAGTTTTAAATAAAATGAGACCTACTCAATATTCAGAGCCTGCCATATAGCAAGTGTTCAGTGAGTTTAAGCTGGTTGGAAAGACATAGAAGATCAAAGAAAATTGACCGGCAAAATCATGATTTGCAACGGACAAATTTTGTCAATATGTGGGACTGCACTCAGACTTCCCCAGGGAAAATATCCCCGTAGCTCACCTCTGTTCAATTCAGAATTCATTAAATAGTTTTCAACGTGACATTAGTGAAAATTAAGAACAAACTTTGTTTCTGAAGGAGAGGAGTATAGGAACAAAATAAATTCACCCATTCAGCCACAAAAAGAAATGTATCTTCCTCACTGTGCGCTGATCAATTTTCTCATACAGTTTAATAAACCAGGCTACTTTTTCATCCATTTTTAGTTTCAATTATAGTTAAGCTTATACATTTACCTTCATAGTCTTCGTGTCCACGGTGGCCTCACCCAATCACCCTGACACTGTCCATGATCTATCTCCCAGTCCTTTCATGAGTCAGCTCCATCCACCTATTTAAACCAGATTACTTCTTAGAAAGCTTTTACTGTCTTAACATGTAAACAATAACAGTTTCCCCAGGAAGTAGTCCTATTTCTTAGCACTAAAATTTCATCTTTAGGTTTTGTCTTTAAGTGTCTGTCAATTGGCAAATCTCAAGATTGAGTGATTGTATCTTGATGCTCATAACGGGTCCAGACAAGAGTCTCCTACAGGGCAGATGCTCATTTGCTTCTAGCAGAGGATCATTTTTCTCTGACAGTATTAGACCTGATTAGCATTCTACTATTCACATAAGGAAACCCCAGCAGTAAATAGCCCAAAAAGGTGAAGGAGTTTTCACCTTTCCTTTCATTACTCCTCACGGTCCACGTAGGAATTTAGTGATGCCTCACCAGAATGACATAGCCCGCTAAAAAAAAAAAAAGAAAAAGAAAACCCTTTATTTCTTAGCATTGCTATTTCCAGCTGCCTCTGAGACCCTTTGTTCTCCTGGGTGTCGGTTGGGTCTGACTGTAAATTGATGTTCTCTCCTGTAGGGTGCCTTTGATTGAGGGGTAGGGGGTGGTCACTGGCTCTGACATCTTGTCATCTCTGTATGCTCACCTAGATTCCAGGAGGGTTTCTCCCAAATAGCCATTTCCACCCCTAACAGGAGTGCACCCCTGCCCAAGGCCCCAAGCTACCAATTAGACAAACATTCACAGGGCTCAAAGAACCTCATAGGCATGTAGAAAGGGCTTCATCTGGTCTCCACCAGCGCACAGAAGAAATGAATATTCCCAGCCACCAGTCAAGTGTGGGTATTCAAGGAGCACCCTTCTAGGAGAACTCCTGGTGGTAGAACCAATTTGCTCCTCTCAGCTCGCCCCTCCCCCTCATTAGTCCTTACCTACCCCCACTCCTTCACAGCTGTCTCAAGGTAGAAGCAGTGCCTTTCTCTTCAGGGGTTGGCCACCTTGAGGTCTACTGCCTTCCCTCCTCTGCAACTGATGACTGACCTCTGCACCTGATCAATGACCCATTGTCACAGGGTATCACTGCTCTTTAACCTCCAGCGGGGTTCAATCATGCAATGCAGTACCCTGGAGGAGACTAAAGGGTGGAGACACACAAGGGAGACCTGAGAGTTTCCTTGGACCTTCCTTCCAAGGGCACCTGGCCAGGCACCCACCTTAGATGAAGCTCACAACTCAGATCCTGCTAAAGGCACCTTCCTGCAGCTATTCAGAGCTAGGAATGGTGACGCCTTCACTGCTCCTAGCCCTGGGTTATTGCACTGTCTCATGGCCCTCTGCACTTTCTGAGAGTCCCTTTCTAAATAAGCCTTCCTCTTATGGTTCTATATTGAGAGAGTCGTCTGTTCCCAATTAGATCTTCGATGGAGCTAGCTCTCTTTGGCACGTATGTACATTCTGGTTTTGCTGCATTTATATTCTTTGTTGCGCTGTGAACCGCCCTACTGATATTACTCCAAACTAACTCACTTACTTCAGAGATCGCTTGGGTTTAAGATGTTTGCTTATTGTTCCAAAAATATCAAATATCTGAATTTCACTCAGACTTTCAGACTGATCATTCATTGGTCCACCTTCCCTACCTCTTTTCCTTCTTTCCTGTTGGGTAACTGTGCACATCAACACTAGAGCCAGATTCTCTTGGTTAAAGGCTCAGCTCTTCTAAATAATTGTTATTCGAGCTTGCCTCAAATATAGTCAGGTTCTTTAGCCAAGTGGAGCATCATGATGTAGAATCATTAGAATTCACTGAGATTGTCAAATAGTGCCTGCAAGGTGTGAGTCTCTCATATATTTATCACTTGCCATTATCCTATGTCCAGGTCATTCTCCAACCTCCAATTTATTTGTTTAACTTTCAAAATAATCAGTTACTTGGCCTTGGAGTTTTGGGGTTGCATGCAGCTCTGTGCTGAGGATTAAACTAGGGATGGCTGCATTCAACCCCCGTTAAGGCACTTGCCCTGCACACTGTCAGTCTCGGTTCAATTCCTGAATTTTCAGCTTCTTAACCTAGTTTCTAAGGATGTTTAAAATCTGTTTCTTAGATTTCGAGCCATGCTGGATGGAGCTCAGGGTTTAGTCCTGGCTCTGCTCTTAGGGATCACTTCTGGCAGGGCTCAGAGGACTATATGGGGTGCAAGGCAATTGCCCTACCCACTGTACTATCTCTCAGGTCCCCCAACTGCCTTTTTTTTTCCCTTTTTAGCCTTTGGATGCCACCTTCCCACTAATCTACCCATGGTATTTAAAGCAATCCTTCCAAGGGATCAGTATAATCAGAGAACAAACTCTTACCTACTGCTTATATTTAGTTGGCTTACTCCATGCAGTTACTAGTAAAAGAATAACAAAAAGAGCTTTAAATTGATTATTATTTTGAGTATCTCCTAGGAGTAGTGAATATTTAGAATGCCTTAGAGGGAGCCATTAAGAAGTAAGCGAAGCTTTTCTTGCAGGGATGAGCACAGCAGGAAGGAGAATTTGATACCAATTCTAACAAGCTGGGAGAAAGTTCAAAGTGCTTCTTTACATGTGAAGACTGTGTAAGTTCTTGTGGTTTTGCAGTGAATTGATAAAGATAGTAGAGGAAGTAGATTAAAACAGTGGTTAGTGGGGCTGGAGCAATAGCCCAGCGGGCAGGGCGTTTGCCTTGCACGGGCTGACCCGTGCCAGCCTGGGTTTGATCCCTGGCATCCCTTATGGTCCTCCAACCACCGCCAGGAGTAATTTCTGAGTGCAGAGCCAGGAGAAACCCTGAGCATCGCCGGGTGTGACCCAAAAATGCCAAAAAAAAAAAAAAGTGGTTAGTTTGCAGACTTAGATAGGTCTATAGCTATAAATTCTCCATTGCATACCGGATCCATTCACAATTTTTAAGTGTTGATTATATGATTTTTCACCTCTAAGCTCCAGAGAATTGCAGGAAAGAGATTAAGGAGGAGGTGGAATACATGAAATTCAACCAGGTGTAGATAGGAATGCAGCAAACAACACTACCCACAGCTGAACAAATTTTCTCGATGCACTGTTTATTTTATATTTTTTTTTCTCAAGAGCTTTCCAAAATAGCAGTTTATGCACATTTGTCTTCCCGTCTAATTTTACTTTAACAATAGTTGGGAAAACACAACCAGATGCTTTCTTTAAAAAAAGAAACCTGCATGTTGACAGCAACAGCAAAATGAGGACTGTCTGCAGAAAGTCACTGTTCAGTTCAGTCAGGAATGATATTGGCTAACTCACCTCTGAAATTCTGGGACAGCACAGTGAGGAGGTTGTGGGGTACATGGGGGTGCCTGAACCCTGACCTGGCCTAAGGGAAATCAACCGGCTAAACTAAGCCCTCTTGAAATTCCCCACAGAAACGTGCTCTCAGCCGGGTTTCCTATTTAAACAATTAAACCTCAATTACCCAAGTAAGAAGTGAATCCATTCTCATTAAAAAAAAAAAACTTTAATACATCACAGATGAGGCTAAAGCTTCCCTGGATCACCGCTCTCAGTCATGATCCGGATACTCTCTATTATGTTTGGGTGTATATCCCTGATCTTTCCCTTTTCATTTTCACATATCAAATATCAGTGTAGAAAATAGGTAGCATTGCTGTGTTTTCTCACACATCATTTTCTTCTGGATTTTTTTGTAGTCTAGTTTTTCCTGGACCACTCACTGCTTTTAAAGTCCAAATTGCAAAAGCCAATTGGTTTTTCATCTAGTTCTTTCCTGAGGAGTAGGGAATTGCCTCCAGCCTATTGTTTGTGTGTGCTCAGTGATTGCAGTCTTTTCTTTGGAGGTGGGCTTGGGGGTTACATTCAGTAGTGCTCAGAGGCTATTCCTGGCTCCATGCTAACAGGTGACTGGGCCCTGGAAGTACTCAGGGTCGATTATAGGTGGTACTGCAGCATCTTATGCCTTGTACTATCTTTCTAGCCCTCTAATTATCTTAATATGCTAAAGGTTTCTTTATGTCATTTTCAGAGAAAAATGATGGGAGTGGGGGGGGAGGAGTGGGAATTTCCTCTAAGACAGTTTTCATCCTCTGATTCACAGATCTACTAGTGTAGAACAGTTCAAATCCACTGCTCTTGGATGCTATTCAAAGACTTTGTGCTAGGGACATAAGTTGTATTTATTTTCCGTGTCCAAGTTTACATACAAGTCCAGATTCAGGAGGGAACATGAGCTGCTGGAAATGCCTCCCACCTTCTTGTCCCTGTCCTTTGTAGTGTGGTCCTCTGTGTCTCCCTTTACCCCACACATCCATAATTCGAGAATTTGGTCTGTAAAGAACATCCTTCTGTTACCCAGAGTAAAAGCCCGCTGCCATGAATTTTTTTTTTTTTTTTTTTTGGATCACACCCGGCAATGCTCAGGGGTTACTCCTGATTCTACACTCAGGATTTACTCCCGGCAGTGCTCAGGGGACCATATGTGATGCCGCGGAATCGAATCTGGGTTGGCCACGCAAGGCAAATGCCCTATCCGCTGTGCTATTGCTCCAGTCTCAGCCATGAATTCTTAAGAAAACGTCCCTATTTTTTTTCTCCCAACCCAACAGCAGAGGGTGAAGGTAATGGATTCTGGCTTTCCTCCACCTTCAGATTGTAATGAAAATTACTTTTCTCTTTAACCTGTCCCACTCAAAAACAATTCCTCTTAGATGCCTTTTCTTTTCTGAATCCATTTTGTTTATTGTGACTTTCTATTTAAGGGATTTTGGAGTTTATTGAGGGAGGGGCACACCAGACTATGCTCAGGACTTACTGCTGGCAGTGCTTATTGGTGGTGATTGAACCCAGGTAGGTTCTATCTCTATCTCTATGCTCTCTCCAGCTTCTATTTTAAGTTTCTTTTTTTTTTATTTTATTATAACACCATGAGATATATAATTACAAAGCTGTTCATGATTGGATTTCAGTCATACAGTGTTCTAGCACCCATCCCTCCACCAATGCCCCTAGATTCCCTCCTAAATCATAAGTTGATTGTGCTTAATTTGAAAAGAGTGATTTGCAGGGTTTTCCATATATTTCTCTCTTATCTGTATGAGGCACTTTGATATTGATGTTCTAATCTTTCCCATTCACAGATGAAAAGACTGAGTTTTTAAGAGTATAGGCAATGTAGCCCAGGTCTCCTTGCAGTAAACAACAAAGCTCAGACCAAATTTTTCTTTTTTTTTTCTGTAAATTCTGTAAATTTTATTTTTTTTTTTTTATTATACCACCGTGAAACATACAATTACAAAGGTGTTCATAATTGGTTCTTGGTAATACAGTATTCCAGCACCCATCCCCTCCACCAGTGCCCCATTTCCACCACCAAGTACCCCTCCCCCTCCCATCCCCCCCCCCGCCTTAATAGCAGGTACCCCCAGTTTCCTCTCTTTCTCTCTCTATCCTCTCTCTCTGTCAGACCAAATTTTTCTTGATTCTAAAGCTCTTTCTCTTAGCTTTCCCCTCTACTAATAGCATGCTTATATCCTTTATTTTTTGTTTGTTTTACACTCAGTGATGCTCAAGGATTACTCCTGACCCTGAACTCGGAAATTACTCCGGTGATGCTTGAGGAACCATATGAGATGCTGGGATCCAATGCAGGTGGACTGAGTAGAAAGCAAAGGCCCGGCCAGCTGTATCGACACTCTTGCCCCATTCTTGCCCCATTTAGTTCCTTGTTGCTATAAGGAGTGCTCTTCAGGGGGCCAGAGTGGCTTGAACAGGCAGATAACTCTCGATAGGTTCTAGCATTCTGTCCTGTAACAGAAATGCCAATGAATGTTTGAATGAAACAAAAAATACTCTTAATTAAATGAGTTAACGTGCTGAAAGTACCTAGTAGGATGTCTGTATCTAGCAAGGTCTAAATAAGTGTTAGGTGTTACTAATTTATAGGACTGATTACATTGGCATTTATGCCCTTGAAAATGCCCCAAAAAGAAAACAATTCTCATCCAGGGGATCCAAATCCATGGCACCAATAGTGCACTGAGACCCTTCAAGAATTATTGCTGGGGCTGAGGACAGAGTACAGCAGGTAGGGCACTTGGCTTTGCATGTGGTTGACCCAACATCAGTTTCTGGTATCCCATAGGACCCGTCTCCAGCAACTCCAGGAATAACCCCTGAGCACAGCTGAGTTTGACCCAAAAATTAAAAAAAAAAAACAACCTTAACTTTTCTGAAATATTCCCTCATAACAGCTAGGGAACTTGGTTTGTTAATAAAACCATCTGGGACTTTCTGGTGTGTGGTAACAATCACAGCCAGGCCTCTCGGGAGATATTTCTAACTCTTTATTACCGAGTTTTGAATTTGGGGTCTTCTCTCCCCTGAATTTTCTATTGCACAGACCAAACTTCTACTATTACTTTCTTCCTGACACATCTGTGCCTTCTGCTGGCTGACCTTTCCTCTGTTAATGTTTCATGTTTGTGGTTCCTTTTTAGCCTCCCTTTGATATAGGTCATTCATTATTTCTATGCCTCCTTAAACAAAAAAATCAAGGAATCCTTTCCTACATCTTTCCTAGCCCTGAAAAATCAGTTAGGTCAAGAGAGCATTGACCTTCAAGGTCATGTCATGTTGGGATTAGCCACCATTTTGGGTTACAGATAAGTAAGCATATAAGAAACAAATATGTTTGTTCCCTCTTCTCAAATTTCTAATCTGATACCTATAGTATCTGGCTATACTGTTTCCTTTTCTGTACTCCTAAATTTAAGGTCAACTTATTTTTATTTCTTTTCTTCCCTGAAGGAGATTTCATTTACTTACATGGGTCCACAAGATACTTCCCTAACCAGATAAACGTTTTTTCTTGGCTGTCATTTGCTTTATTTCACAAGTATTTTCTTCTTTTTTTAATTGAATCACTGTGAGACACAGTTACAGAGTTGTTCATGATTTTCAGTCATCCAATGTTCCAACACCCATCCCTTACCAATGTACATTTTCTGCTACCAATGTCCTCAGTTTCCCTTATGCTCTTCCCCCAAATAATTAAACCTTTGAAACCATAATCTCTCTGTGTCTCTAATAATATAGATGCAGCTCAATATGTTGGAAGTCTTCACTGGATACTTGTTTTTTTTGGAAAGCGGAGATTTTATGGAGTGCAGTCTCTTGGTGAAGATTCCACGATCAAATATAGAATCATTCCCCTCAGCATTCATTGTTTACTCTAAAGAAATCTCTGATACTTCTTGTTTATCATGTCTAAAAACTCAAGATTAATTCTCAATGGTCTCTGTTCATATCTGTAGGATTTATATTATCTTTATGTATTTATTTTGACCTTCCAAGCAGTGACCTGATGCTGTTAATCGCAGTAATTTTCTAACTGGTCAACTGGGCAGTGGTTCAATAAAAAGGACCCAAAGGTGCTGCTCAGGCTTTGTGATACTGGGATCACCATGGCAACCTGGACTGTGTCAGGGGCTTCCACATCTATTATGAGTGATTCTCATAAGACCATGAAGTACCAGGTCACTGTATCCTAGGTATGTGTCCATAGACTAATTCCTTGATTTCAAAAAATTTTTTAATTTATTCACTCACTCGTTTATTTCTGGTTTGGGTGCTATTTCCGGCAATACTCAAAGGTCTCTCCCTGTGCTGCTCAGGAAACAATATAGTGCCAGGCATTGAACCAGTTTTGGCTGATAGGAGGCACATTTCCTAACCCCTAACCCCTTGGGCTCAGGGCCCAGTGCTGAGCACTAATCTCCAGTACTGCCAGGGGATATGTGGCTGGTGGGTCTCAAGCAACATTGGCCTGAGAAATGCCAGGAGAAGCCCAGATCCCCAGACACTACGGGCCAGGTGCCAGGCATCTTCAGAGCATTACCAGCCACACAGAACAAGCTGTGTCAGGGGGCAGACTGTATATAAAACTCCTTCCACGAGGAAGGTCCCAGCCTCTGTCACTAAGAAATGCATGTATTGAATTAATCATCATTAATGAATGATGAATTCTGACATTTAACACATATCTCTGTGTATTGAAATAGGTGGTAACCTTGTGACCCTGCCAGACTAGATTGTAGGCAGCAAGAAGAAAGTAAAGCCATCAGCCCTGTCATCTGGAGCCAGGAAGCTGATGTTGCAGATAATAAGACAACTGACAGTGCCATATGCAGCTTGGAGAGAAGTGACTGAGTTGTATGAGACCATCTAACTCAAGGGTCAACAGAGCTGGCGTGTCTAGGAGGTATCACGAGACGCAGGGGAGGCGAGCACTCAGCGGGCGGGGGGAAGGAGGAGGGAGAGATGTTCCAGACGCCCAGCAGGGAGGAAGAATCTCAGCGTCCACACCTGGAAGGCTCAGGAAATGAGAACAATTCCACGTCAAATTGTCACCTTTCAGAAAACAAATGCTCGCTTCTCACCAAAATAACTGGCTGGTGGGTGAGAAACCCACGATCAAAACAAAGGCCTCAGTTGCCAGTGAGGTGGAAAATGATTTATTGACGTAAAAAATGTTTAAAAATAATAGTGGCACTTCAAAAATAGCCCCTCTTAGCTCTCCCCACATTCCTTCCCATCCATCAGGCCCTTTATGCAACCCCCAGATCCTGGATAATGTTCTCAGTTGAAAGTAGTATGTAGCCCTGAAGGGTCCCAACCAGCCTTGGTCAGACTTTGGCCTCACCATCTTGGTAAACCCAAAAACAAAAGAAAGAAAGGGAAAAAAAGGACAAGATTTGGATAGAAACAATTGTCAGTCAAGCTGAAAATCCCTGTTGCTGCAATATTCATTCTTCTCCCTTTCTTTTCAATCTTCTTCTTCCTCATCTTCTTCCTCCCTTAACTCCTCCTCATCCTCCTTGACATCATCATCATTGTCAATACTTTGGTGCTAGATGTCACACTTAAAACAAGGGAGTATTATCTCTTTTAATGCTAACCAAACCTCAGAACTCACACACACACACACAGACACAGACACACACACACACACACACACACACACACACGGGGATCCAGAGATCCAGAGACACACACACGGGACAGACCTACTACTTGCTCTCCCTGTGCCGAGCTGATCACGAGACATCTGGGAGGGATGGTGGGTTCTAGCCCTGGCCCGCCACCCCAGCAGAGCCTCGCAAGAAGTCAGAGGAACCCCCACAGCATGAGGGCCGCCATTTTCCACATCTGGACTCCCCTTTCCTCAGAGCTCCACCCAGAAGAGCTGATCACAGACCGGCTCATCAGTGACCCACCCTGCAGCAGCCTTTTTCAAGGCCAGCCCAGGTATGCCCATTCAGAGACAAACACACAGGGCAGAACTGCTACTCTCCCTGTGCCCAGCTGATCATGAGACATCTGGGAGGGATGGCGGGTTCTAGCCCTGGCCCACAACCCCAGCAGAGCCTCAAAAGAAGCCAGAGGAACCCCCACACCATGAGGGCCGCCATTTTCCACACCGGACTCCCCTCTCCTCAGAGCTCCACCCAGCAGAATAGCTGATCACAACCCGGCTCACGCAACAGCTTTGTGGCCACGGTTCATCAATAATTGCTCCAGTTTTGAGGTGACTACTAGAGTATCCCACCTGCATGGCAGAGCCTGGCAAGCTACGCGTGTTGTATTTGACATGCCAAATACCAGTAACAATCATAGACCTCATTCCCATGACCTGATGGAATGGTTTGAGTCTCTTTATATTCCTGGAGCAGGATGATGCCCTTGGGCTATCTCACATGTGACAGGACATATTGAGATGTTACCAGTGCCTGCTCAAGCAAATTGATGATATATGGGAAGACAGTGATACAGTGAATGCTAACCAAACCTCAGAAGGCAGATACTGTAGGATTAAAAGATATGAAATAATATTTAACTACTTTTTTGGAGCTACAAAAATGATCCCTTCGTCAGAGGTTAGGTAAGACAGAAAATGGAACAGTGTGCTAACAATTGTCGAGGGTAGTAATGCCAACCTAGAACTGAGCATTAAATAGAGGCAAAAAGATACACATGACAACCCTTTAATGTATGTTCTGTAATCCATAGTCTGGAAGGGAAGGAAAAGAGAGAGAAAGGGAAAGAAATAAAGAACTTGCCATGGAGGAGGGCTGGGGGAGGGGATAGGGAACCAGGGACGTTGGTGGTGGGAGATGGGCACTGGTGGAGGGATGGGTGCTGGAACACTGTATGACCAAAACCCAAATATGAACTTTTTAATTGTTTATCTTTGTAATTGTAAAAATAAAAAATTTTAAAAAGAGACTATATAACAAAAATGATGCCTTTGTTCAACCAGGAGACTAGAGCAAAAACACATTTTCACAGTCCGGGAATGGCATCGCTGAAGCTCACAGCACCTCAGCAGATAAGTTCTGCCTGATCTGTGAATGGGAAAGATGGAGAAATTCCCATAAAGTATCTTTCCTCCTCCCTGGTGCCTGGCATTCCCCACTAACACAATCCCTAACACCTGCTGCTGAAAAGTCACAAGAAGTCAGAGCCAGGACCTCGCATAGTGCTGAGAAAATGGTCCCTGACCTAGCCAATCTTCTTACTGGCTGCTCCAGGCGGACAACCTGCAGCCTAATATCTCCGCCAGAGGGAGAAGAGAAAAGGGAGGCAGGAGGTGGAGAAAGACAGAGATGTGCAGACACTCAGCATTCAGAAAAGCCAAGATTCCCATTGATGTGGACATGATCGAGACCAATTAGGCTGACAGCTTTTTTACCCCAGGGGTGGACAGTGTTCTTTAGGCACATTATCTTTGCTGTTCCTCATAATAACCCTGAAAATTGAGCTATTATTATAAACTTATTTTACAGACAAGAAAACTGAAACTCAGAAATAATCAGTTAAGACCTAGGAGGTAGCTCAAAGGGCCAGAGTGTGTTCCCACAGGCAAGAATCCCCAGTTCAGTTTCTAACACAGCACATGGACCCCAACACTGCTGAGATAGTCATTGTGACTCCCACAAACCTCCATGTCTGAGCACTGTAGCCTTGTGGGCCTGAGCACTGGAATGTTAGACCATCACGGTTGTACTGAGAAGTTCTAGGAATGGCCCCCCCAAATACCCAAGCATTGCTGAAATTCCTGTGCAAAAAAGGGGAAATGTATACAAATAACCCAAGGTCACTCACCTAGTGGACTCTTTGTGAGTGGGCATATGTGTGCATATATGCGTGTGTGCTCACACACACACACATGTGCAATACCTGAGTCCAGCAACTGTACCCATCCCTGAAATGGGGAACAGGGGTGCAGGACTAGCAGTGATTTGCCCCACCTTGGTCACCTGGACTTAATGTTTAGGGCAATGTGGTCCCAAAGGGAACTTGGGTCCTCTCAGCAGAAGAGAGCAGACATGGGCAAAACACTGGGCCTTCTGTGGAGACTCTGGATGGTTTTTACAGAAAAGACATTTTCTCTCCAGTTTGACATTGGGCCCAAAATTCAAAGAACAGGAGGCTCTTATAAAAAGGGCAAGGGAAGGAAGTACTAATTAAAAGGTCCCTGAGGGGCTCTGAGGGCAGGAAGAACAAAGGCTCCCAGTTAGGGAGACTCATAGCTAGGGGCACTGGGGCAGGACAGGGGATGGAACTTCTCTCATTCCAACTTTCTCATTTGTCAAATGCTGACGAGCTACTCAGTTCTCTAGTGTCATGACAGAGTTAGATGACTTCATAATTGTACAGTCTTTAGCCAGTGCTTGGGCCCTGTCATCTTAGTAAAGGCTAAAGAGCTACAGTTCACATTAAACCTCAAGTCATTTAAATATTCATCAAATATTCATGTCCTCTTGACTCTTCTTCCTCTTTGGTCAAACATTTCAGTTTTTCCTCTGAAATATCTGGCTCTTGTTTTCCTTCTACTTTCCCTAAAGTCCCCCAAATTCAGAACATTTTCTCTGAACCTACAGTGCTACAAGTGCTGATGACCCTATACCAGAATTTAGGTTATCTTTCCTTCGGAAGTGGGCAAAGCTCTCCACTTCTAGGTGGCCTCGTTCTGCTTTTCTCCATCTGTTTGTTTTTTTATCAGATATTGGAGAAAATAGAACCCCTTTATTGCTTCCAACCAGAGTGTCCAAATAGCAGTATTCTTTCAGGCTTTCTTTGTGCCAATTGGCTTGTGAAAAGTGCCATCACCAGTGTCCAACAGCCTCTGGCAAGTGTTTGAGGCTCTTGTCTCCAGAACACACACACACACACACACACACACACACACACACACACACCGCTCTATCTTCTCTCTCTCTCTCTCTCTCTCTCTCTCTCTCTCTCTCTCTCTCTGGCAAGTGTTTGAGGTTCTTTGAATCTCTCTCTTTCTCTTTATCTCTCTCTATCTCTCTCTTTCTCTCTCTCTCTCCCCATTTGAGTCTTGCCACTTCTCTCCTAAACTTGACACTGTCTACTATCTGGTCTCTGGAAGGATACAGTCAGTCCATTGTCTTTTTTTGTTACGAATAACAGAAACTCAATTGAAACAACCTAAAACAATTATAGAATTGAGAATTCAGGGCAGGGGACTCAGGGCTAAGACTACTAACACATCCCGGTACCTACTGCCTGCTTCTGAGACTGCTAACACTTCCTGGTACCTACTGCCTGCTTCACATTCTCTTTTGTTGGCTTTGTTTCAGCCAACTTGGCTATGGGGCTAAAGCAACACCAGCAGAGAAGGCTCATATCATGAGATTGCAGGAGTGTCCCCAATTTCTCAAACTATCTGCAGGCCATCTCTGCTAGTGACTTTGCCACTTTAACCACCCAGTCGGAGCACACTGGCCTCCACTAATGTTGGTGTAACCATGAAGTCACCTTTGAACAAAAAAATCAGGTTGTCATTTTTCCAGTGTACTCGTTCTGAGAACAAGCTGTAAGATTGAGAGCTTTATACAGATTCAATGCGGTCCCTATAAAGATACCCATGATGTTCTTCAAAGAAATTGAATAAACACTCCTGAAATTTGTATGGAATAATAAAACCCACGAATAGCTAAAGCAATCCTTGGGAAAAAGAAGGCGGGAAGTATCGCTCCCAACCTCAAGCTCTACTACAGAGCAGTTGTAATTAAGACAGTGTGGTATTGGTATAGAAACAGACCCGTAGACCTATGGAATAGAACTGAATATCCTGAAACACACTCTCAAATATACAACCACTTAATCTTCGATAAAGGAGCAAAAAATATTAAGTGGAGCAAAGAAAGCCTCTTCAACTAATGGTGCTGGGAAAACTGGGCAGCTACGTGTGAAAAAATGAACTTAGACCTCTTTCTAATGCCATGCACAAAAGTCAGATCAAAATGGATTCTAGATCTCAACATCAGACATGAATCTATAAGGTACATCGAAGAAAACATAGGAGAAACACTCTACGACATCGAAACTAAAAGTATCTTTAAAGACGACACACCACTGACCAAACAAATGGAAGCAAAGATAAACAAATGGGATTATATAAAATTGAAAAGCTTCTGCACCTCAAAAGAAATGGTGACCAAGATACAAAGACAATCCACAGAGTGGGAAAGGATATTCACCCAATACCCATCTGACAAGGGGTTAATATCCAGGATATATCAGGCACTGGTAGCACTCCACAAGAAAAAAACAGCCAACCCCATCAAAAAATGGGGGAGAAGAAATGAACAGAAGCTTCCAAAAAGAAGAAATTTGAATGGCCAAAAGGCATATGAAAAAGTGCTCTTCATCTTTAATCATCAGGGAGATGCAAATCAAAACAACAATGAGATACCATCTCACACCACAGAGACTGGCACACATCCAAAACAGCAAGAACAACCAGTGCTGGTGTGGATGTGGGGAAAAAAGGACTCTCATCCACTGTTGGTGGGAGTGCCGACTGGTCCAGCCCTTTTGGAAAACAATATGGGCATTCCTCCGAAAACTAGATATTGAGCTCCCATTTGATCCAGCAATAGCACTCCTGGGAATATACCTGAGAGACCGAAAACACATAGCAGAAACACTATCTGTATTTCTTTATTCATCTCTGCGCTATTCACTATAGCTAGAATCTGGAAACAACCTAAATGCCCTAGAACAGAGGACTGGCTAAAGAAACTGTGGTTCATCTACACTATGGAATACTATGCAGCTGTCAGAAAAGATGAAATTATGAAATTTACCTGCAAATGGATGGACATGGAGACCATCATGCTGAGTTAAGTTAGTCAGAAGGAAAAGGGCAGATATAGAATGACTGCATTCATTAATAGGATATAAATAGATACCAGTGTTTTACTAAATGTGTGAAATGGTAATGGCATATTAAAACTCACCATTGAATATACACAAAGAGACTTAAGTGATAAACTCTAAATATCTGCAGGGCTAGCCACAATGGGTAAAAGAAGAGGGAGAGAGATGCAGAGACAGAGAGACAGAGAGAGAAAGAGAGGAAACTGGGGTACCTGCTATTGAGGCATGGTGGGAGGGGGTGGGGTACATTGGTGGTGGAAATGGGGCACTGGTGGAGGGATGGGTGCTGGTATACTGTAATACCAAGAACCAATTATGAACACCTTTGTAATTGTATGTCTCACAGTGGTATAATAAAAATTTTAAAAAAAAAAGAAGAAAAAAAAAGATTGAGTGACTGGCTTGACTTCCTCTTGCTTTTCTCTTTGCTTTGGAAAGAGACTGTCACAGGCAGCTCCAGGCCTAATCAATAAAAGAAAGTTTAGGACCCAGTTGCCCCAAGGGTCACAGATTTGATTGTTTATTTGTTTGTTTGTTTGTTTATTAAAGCCTACAACACCTGGTATTCCCAGGCAGTCTCCTATTCAATTACTAACCAAGCCGGACTCTGCTTAGCTTCTGAGATCAAAAGAGATCTCGGGTACATTCAGGGTGGTATGACCATTGACTGGCCACAGATTTTAGTCAGAAGTTGAAACCTGTAGTTGACCCACAGGCCTGTCAATGCTTGCAGCTCTGTGCTGCTGAGCCAGGGTAAGGGAGGGTTCCCTGTGCTAAGGCATCTTATGTAGCCTTGTAGTGGCAACTGAGTGATGTGCAAGCTAGTTTCCTAATAACCACCCCTCTTTTTTCCTGATTGATTTTTCAACAATAATTATAAAATCAATTTCTGGTAGTCAGAACTAGGCCATCTGCAAGTGACCTAAGATGAGGGGGAAAGAGAAGCTTCTTTGCATTTTCAGGATGTCCGTAGCCAGCTAGAAATTTTTTGTTTGTAAGCAAAAAATGGAGAGCCTCTCTTTCATAATCTTTTTTAG
The DNA here is from genome assembly GCA_021461705.1 of Cryptotis parvus. Taxonomy (NCBI): domain Eukaryota; kingdom Metazoa; phylum Chordata; class Mammalia; order Eulipotyphla; family Soricidae; genus Cryptotis; species Cryptotis parvus. The sequence goes on from JAJIBD010002355.1 coordinate 269,976, forward strand.
AAAAATTTGTGTGTAAGCATTGCCCAAATGGGGGAGAACCCTAAGGATCACTGTAGCCTCAGGCAGCAAGTATGACTCCTGGCAGGTATGTGTGTGCGTCAGGGAGCATCACAACTTGGTGAGCATCACAACAATAATTGTGTGCCTCAACAAAGAGTGTAACCCCTTGCAAACACATGTGTGAGCATTCCAGCTAAAGGAGTGCGCACCTCACTGAAGCCTGGGGCCAAGTGCGCAAGCACTCCAATCTGATGAGCGGTCCCTGACAGTGTCACATTTAGAAATGTTTGCACGTCACAGTCAGATGGGCAGGCACCGCCCCTGCCATCACACACCCATCTCACAGTGAAGGAGAAAGAGCAGGGAATTAGGGAAATTTCTGGAATTGAGATATAAGTGCTGAAAGGGAAGAAAGATACTTCGCCAGAGGAAGATCTGTTCTTGCTAGAGCATTCCCTAAGGGGAAGCAGAAATGGTTGTCTTGTGGCTGAATATTAAGCCTGGGGCCAGCCTTGCTCATGGGTTCATCCATCTGTGTATACTGCAACTTGATCAACCCATGAACTAGTTTCCAGTTGGCCAGAGGAAGAGGCCCAGTATGCAGCACCTGGTGTGCTCACCCAGTTAGAAAGTCCTTGCTCCTAACTAGTTTTCTTTAGCAGGCCCGAAAGGACAAGGTGTCTTCAGCCTACTAGAAGGTACTGCTAGGCAACTCTGACTCCTCCTCCACCAGGCAGCTCAGCTGGGGTGATTTTCTGGGTCCACACCTGGACCTGATTTAGCACCGCTCTTTCTTGCCAGCCCTAGTCCCAATTGCACCCAATTGCTTTAATCCCCAGTGGGGTGCCCACCCTGTAGTCGCTCTATCTTAGCAAATAGACCTGAATTAGAAACATGACAGGTAATAAATAGAAACTTCCTGCCCTCTTTGATGGGGGTTGTTAAATTTCTTGCTGAATATGATTTAAAATGAAGTTTAATGAGAACCTGGGGTGGCTATATTTCGCTTTCTTCCTCAAATCCTACCTTTCTACGTTGACCTTTTCTCTGCTTTCAGGCAGCAGCTGCTATCTTTAAAGAATACCACTTAGCTTCCAGGTTTCCATGGGGGCATTTTGGACATGCAGTGCTGTGGGAACAAGACACGTTTCTGCCTCACTTGGAGAGCATCACACCCCACCGCAGCACAACTAGGGCTTTCTCCACAGAGCATTTCGAGATAGAAAGAAAAGCTGTACTTACTCTCCTCTCCAGCCTTCTTGCTACAGTTCATAACTCCCCCCTTCCTTCAATGCCAGACCTCCCAATGGAGCTTGTGGAAAATGTTGGGGAGAAGGCCCGGCTGGCGGAAAGCAAACACTGCTCAGTGTACTCACTCTGATTATACCTCTATGGTTGAGACAATGGTTGCAGTGAACACAGGCGGGCAGCCTTCAATGCAGCTTTCTTTCCTCCTCAATGCAGCTTTGAGCTTGCCAGGGCTACCCAGGAGGAAGTTGAGTCCAATAGCGTGGGGGGCCCCACCTGGAAAGCACATGGGCATACCCTGTGGAAATGGCTCCTCACTTGAGTGAGAAGGTAATTGGCAGCCATGGAATTGTCCTCAGGACCTGGAGACAGTGAGTGAGCCCAGACAGAGGACATCCCAGCAGCGCAGCACCCTACCCCCAGCAGCAGCTTAAAGGAATCTAACACCTCTCTCCCATACAGGGATGAATGCCAGTTGTGAAGCTGAATCCTGTCTCCCAGGCTCAAAATACCATTCTAAGGATGCAGTCGCTGGAACTGCCTTTGCTCTCAGCCTGTGGTACCATCCTTGGCTCCAGAACGAAAAGGTGTCAGACGGGAAGATGGCAAAGCCAGACGAAGGTAGTGGCACTTTTTTTCTTCCAGTTTGTTTCCCTCTCTACCTCTCTTCAACCCTCCCCAGACCAGCCCCTCAGTCATTTCTCAGCCCCACAATTTATAAAATACTCCTACCGAAACCCCACCACCTCTGGTTTTATTAGATCAACCGAGCTCTCTGCAAGCCAGCTCCCTCCTAACAAAGAAAAGAAGCAACCAGGGCTAGTGTGATGGAGAGTAGGGCTCTATCTGCATCAAGATGCCATTTCTTCCTGGGTGGTGGATAAAACTGAGTTATTTAAAAAAAAAGACATCAACCTTTCACCTTCGGAACTGTAACACAAGATTAATTTGAGGCTTTGCAGTTAATGAGTTGGCAAGCCAAAGCCGAGTACCCTGTGAGTGAAAGGTTTTTTGCAGAGCAAGCAACCCTGTAATCTTTCTCTTTCTGATTGGAGCTTGGGAGGGAAGAGAGAGAGGCAAAGAAATTCATTAAAAAAATAATCCTTAGAAGAAAGATTCATTTGGTCCCTATAAAACTGGTATTAGAGGAAGGAAGAAGACAGAGCTAGTGAGTTATATGCTTTAAATCTGCTTAGATTCCACTGCTGAGGAGCAGAAGGGCTCAGTCAGGCAAAAATACTGTGGACTGAGGAAACCCCTGAACTTGGAGTTCGGCTTCTTGAGGTCTAGTTCTGAGAAGAAACTTGCTCCCTGTGTCATCTTGGGTCTGTTTTTCGGCTTGTGTTTCAGATAGGTTTGGAGTAGAAAGTGCCTGGAAAGCACTTAGGCTCAGGCTGTGAGTCTGGTTATTTTTGCATTTTTGATGATGATTGAGGGAGGCGGGAGCAGAAAGGAAGTCTGAGGTTTCTGCTTTGACAAGAGGAAATGTCTAACAGCAGAAGGCAAAAGTAGAACCAGGCTGATATGAACGTTGGGAAACTGGCTCCAGCCCCACCCAATGAAGAATGGTTTCACAGACCAGCTGACAAGGGGGTGGTTGTTTTGAGAGATGGTGAACACCCCACTTCCCTGTTCCAGTTATGGATCTTTCCCATGTGAAATTTTCTCCTGGAGCCTGGGTTGCCTCATCTCTGAATCAGGCTGATGGTTGAAACCAGCCTCCTTCTGGGAACATTTTCCCTTTTCCCTGCACACCTTCCCTCCCACAAATCAATGCTCAGGATGGGCCAAACTCTGTGCTAGATTCCGAGGATCAAAGGAATATAGCAGATAGGCACTGCCTTGGCCAAAGCCTCAAATAAATGGTGAGAGACAGACAGATGGATGGAAAACTATAAAGCAATCACATCGATGCTCTGCTAGTGCTATGCAGGGTGCACTCTGGGGGTGTAGAAGGCTTCTACTTTCAGAGGAAGGACACAACCATTTTTACAGGAGAAGATAGTCCATATTGGATGGTGGGCGCAGATGCTTTGTTTTGTTGGGTCACACCCAGCAATGCTCAGGGGTTATTCCTGGCTCTGCACTCAGGAATTATTCCTGGTAGTGCCAAGGGGACCATATGGGATGCCAGGGAGCAAACCCAGATCAGCTGCATGCAAGGCAAACACCCTACTTGCTGGACTACTGCTCTGGCTGGGCACAGATACTTTGGAAGCCAACAGTGGGAGCAAAGACCCAAAGGCATGGTGTTCTGGAGCTACAGCAAAAAATTTCCTGGGTGGACATAAAATGTGGGAGAGTGAAAGGAGGCCTGTGAGGGGCCAAGGCTGAGTGACCAGAAAAGCCTCTCCCAGGCCAAGCAACACAGCTTTAGAGCTAACAGAAAGAACCATCAGGGCTGAAGCAGTTTCGGTTTTGCAGTTTAGAGAAACCTCCCTGTACCCCAGGGATGGAAGTGGGGTGGGATGGGGAGAGGATGCATCAGGAAGAAGAGATAAGGCTGACCACTACCTGGCAGACCATTGGAGTTGGGGAAGTCACCTGGAAATGCCACCAAGCAGGCTTCTTACGGAGAGGTGGTCCAGATCCAATCCCCATGTGGCGAGGGAAGCTTGAAGGAAAACACCAACTGCTTCCCAATGCGGAGAATTTTAATTATGACCAGTCGATAAACCTCTGGTTTGGGGGCCCTTCATAGAAATTGAATCTACTCATGGTTTGCCCAGGCTGTAGCAATTTAATCCATATATGTGGTCCCTACTAATATAAATGCCTGTGTTTAACAAGAACCTTTTAAGAGGTAATGAAATCACTGACTTGAGAAATAATTTTAAAAATGCATTTAGGGTGCAAGGTTTTTCTATTCCAAGACTGAAGTTTGGTGTTTCAGGTAGGAAGGGGAAAAGAAGCACAAAATTGAAGTCCATTTAGGCAAAGGGGTGGGGGGGCAACATTTGTTTTCTCTTGAAATAAAAGTTCTCATGGATTCTGTGGAAGAGGGGAAAGGAAATGGGTCTAAGAGTAGCAGATCTGCTGAAATGTGTGTGCACATGGCTGGGAATTTACCAGCAATATCTTTTTTCTGTCTTCCCTCTCGCTTTTATTTTATTTTATTTTTTTTTTTTTTTTTTTAGCTGTGCCCTGGAATGCCTCATCTATGGAAGGCAAGATACTACTGAAGCTTTAGCAAGTGTGGTGTCTGCTTCTAGTTCTGTTTATGGCAGAGCTGAAAACTGTCTTGAAAATTAACAATAGATGTGCATAAATCTTCTTCAGTTACCTAGCAACTAACATAAGACAGAACAGAGGTTCACAGGGCCTGGTGAAGGTAAACTTGTTTTCAGAATACCTGGAAGCATTTCTATATCATTATAGGATTGCTTGGGAGGGAAAGAAAGAAAATTAACATGACTAATTAAATAAAATATTTAAGTCTCTTTATTTTTTGCCTGTCCTTTTTGATAAAAATGGGATCATAAAACCTTTTATAAATATCTAAGGTGTTGAGCAAGAGTAACTCACACTAGTTCATTTCTAAGTCTCATTCCAAAGCTAGCTTGTTTGTGGCTACAAGCTACCTGTATGACATCAAGGTAAAATGAGAAGCAGATTTGGGGAACTATAGGACAGCTGAGCCACGATCTTAGGATGCCTGGGTCTTTAGACTTCTGTTTTATGGAAGCATGTGACCTATTTCAAAGTTGCTCTTATTTTATGGGGCGTTTGAAAGGAGGGGGTTCCAAACAATGGTCAGAGAACCCAGGGGTCCACCCCTGACCGTATTCAGCCAGGGTCAATGCTTAAGCTGGGGCAGCACTTTTAAGACCATACCCAGCAGTTCTGGGGCTCCAAGACTACATGAAGGCAGCCCTGAGGCCATGTGGTTCTGGGGAAGGAACCTGGGGCCCAAGCATGTGTCTTTGATCCCTGTGCTACCTCCCTAGTCCCTCTACGTGGATTTTTAAAATGGAAAAGCCACTAAAATCTTGAAACAAGAGGCATATGACAAGAAATATGCCAAGATACATGCATATATTCTCTGCTACTCTTTGCATATGTAGCTATATATCTGGGTTCTTATTTACGAACCTATTCTAATAGTGTGGGCTACAAACTCTGTATTGCAGCCCTGGTGAGTGATTCAGATGGATTCTGTTGGGGGCCACAGGGAACCCAGTAGCTGAACACTGCTACGTGGCTCTAGCTGAACAGAGGCCATCAGAGGAGAATGGGACCCGGAAGGTTGATCTGATTGTGCAGAAATCCAGAATTTTCTATTTTAAAAATATTGATAAGTTAGTTTTTAAAAAAGCATTAAAAATAAAGTGGAAAAATAAATCACCTAACTCTTAAAGCAATGTTCTGATGTGTAGTTCTCTGTTTAAAAATTATGTGGTTACCTAGAACTGAGCATTAAATACAGGCAAAAAGATACACATGACAACCCTTTAATGTATGTTCTGTAATCCATAGTCTGGAAGGGAAGGAAAAGAGAAAGAGAGAGAAAGGGAAAGAAATAAAGAACCTGCCATGGAGGAGGGCTGGGGGAAGGAGGAGGGAACTGGGGATGTTGGTGGTGGGAGATGGGCACTGGTGGAGGGATGGGTGCTGGAACACTGTATGACCAAAACCAAAATATGAGCTTTGTAGTTGTATATCTTTGTAATTTTATATCTCACAGTGGTATAATAAATACTTAAAAATTATGTGGTTGGGGCGGAGTGATAGTCCAGCGGATAGGGCATTTGCCTTGCACACGGCTGACCCGAGTTCCATTCCCCAGCATCCCATATGGTCCCCAAAAACACTGCCAGAAGTAATCCCTGAGCATTGCTGGGGTGACCCAAAAAAGGAAAAAAAATAGTTATGTGGTTGCTCAAGAGTTACTTTCGCAGGGTGGAGAGGCTCTTGTCCAGGGCCCTGGCTAATAGGCTTCGTCTGGTTCCTCGTACAGACTATTCTAGGTGCTTTGTAATCCACAGTGCTCAGATCCCTGTGAGGGTGGCTTCTAATGGCAACAGGAGCCATGATGCTGACATTAGGGAAGGCGGTGCTGAAACTCAGATGTAGCGAGGCCACACGGCTACAGCTTCTGTTTTTTGCCATTTCTCTGACTCCAGAGCACCCTCTTCTTTTGAAACTCTTTTCAGTTCTTGGTTCACACCTGCCAGTTCTCATGACTTAGTCCTGGCTCTGTGCTCAGGGGTCATTCCTGAAGGGGCTTGGGGAACCACATGTGGTGCTGGGGATTGAACCCAGGTCAGCCACATGCAAAGCAAGTACCCTGCTCCTATACTATTGATCATGCCCCTGGGTATTTTTTAAGGGGATAACATCTTACCTTTGAACAGAATTTCTCAGAGCAACTATTCAATGGCTGTATATATTTGTTGGAGTTGCTATAATAGAGAACCCAAATGTGTGTTAGGCAACAGGGCCTAACTCAAGAGCCTGGGGACTGAAAGTCCAAGATCTGTGGGTTCACTTGCTGCTTCCGCTTCTTCCTCCTTCTCCACCTCCTTCTCCTCTTCCTCTTTCCCTCCTCCTCTTCTTCCCCATTCCCTCCGTTCCTTCTCCTTCTTTTTCTTCTTCCTCCTACTCTTCCTCCTCCTCTTTTGCCTTCCCCTCCCTCCTCAATCTTCTTCTTCCTCCTTCTTTTCCTCTTCCTTCTCCTCTCCATTGAGTTTCAGTCATACAATGTTACAGCACCTATCTTTTCACCAGCATCAACTTCCCTTCACTAACGTCCCTAGTTTCCCTCCCACTTCCTCTATTTTCCTTTTTTCTTTTAGGCACTGTGGTTTGCAATACTATTTCTGAAAGATTATCATGCATGGGACGTTAGCTTCTGTCAGCATTCAGATCTTGCCCAGAGTGATCACTTCCCATTATCATTGTCTCAGTGGTCCCTTCTCTGACCTAACACCCTTCCCTAATTGTGGCAAACTTTCTTTTAAAGTCCTGTTGGACTCCATTTCTATCATTTTGGGGCATTATTATGTTTCTTTTTATCCCAAATGAGGGTGATCATTCTATACCTCTGTCCTTCTGACTCATTACATTTACCATGATAATCTCCATGTTCATCCACTATCAGCAAATTTCATAACTTCATTTCTCCCCCCCACCCCAGCAGCTATGTAGTATTCCATTGTGTAGATATACCATAGTTTCTTTATCTATGAGTCAATTCTTGGACCTGTGGGTTGTTTCTAGGTTTTGGCTTTTATGTACAGTGCTGCAATGAACAAAGGATTGCAGATGACCTTCATGCATGGTGTTTTTCGGCCACTAAGCATATAAATATACCCTGAAGATAACATTTCCAGAAGTGAAATTGCTGGACAATATAAAAGCTCAATTCCAATATTCTTTTATTTTTCTTTATTTTTTTTATAATAAACACATTATTATTATTGTTTATTATAAAATCCGCCCAGGTATGCTGAACCAGAGTCTCTCAGACATGGGGCAGAGCTGCTACTTGCTTTCCCTGTGCCCAGCCCCTCATGAGGTACCCGGGAGGCATGGCGGCTTCTAGCCCTGGTCTGCCACTCCAGCAGAGCCTCACAACAAGCCAGACAACCCCTGACTCCATGGGGCCCGCCATTATCCACATCCAGACTTCCCTCTCCGTCACAACTCCACCCAGCAGACCAGATTATCACAGCCCGGATCATCGACACCCACCCTGCAGCAGTTTTTTTTCAATCCGCCCAGGTATGCTGAACCAGAGACTCTCAAACATGGGGGCAGAGCTGCTACTTGCTCTCCCAGTGCCCAGCCGCTCATGAGGTGCCTGGGAGGCATGGAGGGTTCTAGCCCTGGCCCGCCACCCCAGCAGAGCCTCACAACAAGCCAGACGACCCCCTGACTGCATGGGGCCCGCCATTATCCACATCCGGACTTCCCTCTCGTCACAACTCCACCCAGCAGACCAGACTATCACAGCCTGGCTTGTGCAGCCACTTGCAACCGCGCGGTTCATCAATAAATGCTTTATTTAGAGGTGACTACAACAGTATGCCACCCTCACGGCAAGCCTGGCAAGCTGCTCGTATAGTATTTGATATGCCAAATACCAGTAACATTTATATTAGGTCATTCCCAAGACCTAATATAATGGTTTGAGGCTCTTTATGTTCCTGGAGCAAGCGGATGCCTTTTGGGTTCTGCTAGCATGAGACAGGATATATGGAGATATTACTGGTGCCCACTCTAGCAAATAGATGATTAATGGGAAGATAGTGATAGTGATAGTAATTTTTTATAGTTACAAAGTTGTTCATGTTTGGGGGGTTTCGGTCGCACAGTGTTCCAGCACCCATCCTTCCACCAGTGCCCACTTCCCATCACCGATGTCCCGATTCTGTCCCCCATCCCATAGTCTGCCTCTATGGCAGGCTCTTTATATTCTCTCTCTCTCTCTCTCTTCTCTCTCTTCCTTCTCTTACATATTGTGGCTTATAATACATACACCAAGAGGTTATCATGTGTATCTTTTCCCCTGTATTTAATGCTCAGTTCTAGGTTGGTATTAGCCCTTTCAACAATTATTAGCATATTGTTTCCTTCTCTGTCTTACCTAACCTCTGATTCCCACATGTTTGTGGTAATTTCCACCTTTGACAAGACCTCCTGATCCACGTTTTGCCTGACCTTAGATTTTGGTATCATAATATGTATATATTATGATATATATACATATATATTTATGTCATGCAAATAAATGCTGTCATTCTATATCTGTTTTTTTCCTACTGACTAATTTTACTGAACATGATCCTCTCCATGTCCATCCATTTATAGGCACATTTCATAACTTCATTTTTTCCTAACAGTTGCATAGTATTCCATTGTGTAGATGTACCAAACTTTCTTTATCCAGTCATCAGTTTTCGAGCATATTGATTGTTCCCATATTCTGACTATTATGAACAGTGCTGCTATGAAAATAAAAGTGCAGATGGTGTTTCCACTGTGTGTTTTTGCTTCCCAGGGAATATCCCCAGGAGTAGCATGATTGGGTCAAATGGGAGCTCAATTTCTAGTCTTTGGAGGAATATCCATGTTGTTTTCCAGAAAGGTTGTACAAGTCGACATTCCCACCAAAAATGAATAAGAGTCCCTTTGCCCTGCATCCCACCAGCATTTGTTGTCCTTGCTCTTCAGGATATGCACCAGTCTCTGTGGTGTGAGATGATATCTCATTGTCGTTTTGATTTGCATCTCTCTGATGATTAGTGATGATGAGCATTTTTTCATATGCCTTTTGGCCATTCGAATTTCTTCCTTGTCAAAGTTTCTGTTCATTTCTTCTCCCCCATTTTTTTGATAGGGTTGGCTATTTTCTTCTTGTAAAAAGTTCTACCAGTAGCTGATATATCCTAGATATTAACCACTTATCAGATGGGCTTTGGGTGAATATTCTTTCCCAGTGTGTGGGCTTTCTCTGTATATTGGTCACTGTTTTGATCGGAATTCTTCGTCAAGACCCTTAACAAATGGTTTGAAGCTCTTCTTATTCCTGAAGCAACCAGATGCCATTGGGCTACACTGGCACGTGATAGGGTCAAGTGGAAATGTTACTGGCACCCACTTGAGCAAATCGATGAATAACTGGATGTCAAGTGATCAAGTGACCATGCTGTTTTAATTACTGCTGCTTTGTAGTACAGTTTGAAGTTGGGAAAGGTGATGAACCCTCCCATCTTCTTTTTTTTAACATTTTTTATACTACCGTGAGATATACAATTACAACGTTGTTCACTGCTTGGAGGTTTCGGTCACACAGTGTTCCAGCACCCCGCCCTCCACCAGTACCCATCACCCACCACCCATGTCCCCAATTCCCTCCCCTCCCACGTCCTGCCTAAATGGCAGGTTCTTTATCTCCTCTCTCTCCCCCTCTCTCTCCTCCTTCTCCGACACATTGTGGGTTGCACTACGCATTACCTTAGAAGCCATCATTTGCATTTTTTGTCTGTATTTGATGCTCAGTTCTATGTTGGTATCAGACCTTTTGACATTTATTCACACATGTTCCCTTCTCTATCTTACCTAACCTCTGACTCCCACGCGCTTGTGGTAATTTCCACTTTTGGTAAGATCACCTGGTATATTTATGTCATGCAAATAAATGCAGTCATTCTATCTCTCTCCCTCCCATCTTCTTTTCCCCAAGGATTGCTTTAGCTATCCATGGGGGTTTATTATTCCATACAAATTTCAGGAGTGTTTGGTCAATTCCTTTGAAGAATATCATGGGTATCCTTATAGGGACCGCATTGAATCTGTACAAGGCTCTAGGGAGTATTGCAATTTTGACAATGTTAATTCTCCCCATCCATTAGAAGCAATTCCAATATTCTTGAGGAATATCAATACTGTTTTCCAAAAGACTAGACCAGTTGAGATTTCCACCAGCTGAGTTAGGGTCCCCTCCCCTTCCCTACCCCCTCATCCATGTCAACACTGCTTGTTTTTGTTCTTTGTGGTGAGTGTCAGTCTTTCTGAGGTCTCTTTTTCATATAGATGGCTGTCTTCTATTTAAGTTAATCACCTCTTTGATAAAACTGCTTTGCAAAGCCAGAGAGATAATACAGTGGTTAAAGCACATATTGCGCACATGGCCATCTGGGTTTGTTCCCCAGAACCTCATGGCCTCCTGAGCATTGTGGATGTTGCTCTGGAAAGCCCCCAGCATCTCTGAAGTGGCCCAGGGTAATCCGCTTTACTGCAGGTCTCAAAATGCACCACATTTTCATTATTCATTCATCCTTCATTCATTTATCCATCTATCTATCTATTTATTTATTTATTTGCTTTTGGGTCACACCTGGTAATGCTCAGGGGCTACTCCTGGTTCTGCACTCAGGAATTACTCCTGGCAGTGCTCAGGGGACCATATGGGATGCCAGGGATCAAACCCAGGTCGGCTGCATGTAAGGCAAATGCCCTACCTGCTGGACTAGTGCTCCGCCCCTGAAGCACCACATTTTCAGGCCCTCATATTGAACTACTGACTCTGTTGGTTATGAATTGCTGAGAGAGACCCTCTCAAGCACTGCTTAACTATTTACAAATAAAGCCATATACTGAGGGACTGAGCTTAAGTACTTTAACAACAACAATAAAAGAAAGCAAAACAAATTAAGGAGAAGGGCACAAAACTCAACCCACGAAAGACGTTATCTATGTTCTTTTTCTCTCTTTCCCCTTTATCCTCATCAGTACTTACTTGTGTGTATAATTCTAAAGATCAAGCTCAGAGACTTATGTATGTGAGATATGCATGAGAGTCTACTGAGCCCCAGCCCCTGCCCTAGCTTTCATTGTTAGAGAGACTGAGTATTGGATTACATGCCTAACTAGCTTGGGACCTTTGCTGTTTAATCCACTCACAGTTTAATCTATTTACATGTTCTTAAACCAGGGTTCATGCTAATGAGATCTCTCTTCTGTGTAAACACTAAAGGAGGGTGTGGCAGTTACAAGATTCATTTGACTTTTAATCAGTGTCTTCTGAAACATTACTATAATCTCTATTATGATTTCAATGTTACCTAAATTGGGCAAGTTCCTCTTTATACATACTGGTTCCAGTATGGGACAGTTAGAATTTACCAGGAAACTGCCTCCTGGCTACATTAAGACTATTATTTAAGGTTAAGGTTATCATTTAAGGTTCATGCTAGTTTGCCCTCAAGTGGAAAGCATGACCCTTTCAATAAACAGAGGACAAGACACTCAGAATCACCTTGGTCACTTGATCACTTGACATCCCTTTATTCATTGATTTGCTCGAGTGGGCACCAGTAACATTTCCATTTGACCCTATCATATGCCAGTTTAGCCCAATGGCATCTGCTTGCTCCAGAAATATGAAATGCCTCAAACCATTTGTTCAGGGTCTTGACGAAGAAGTCTGACCATCCTGTAGGTGGGCGGCCACATGATCTTTTGATGTCCCGTGGGATCCGGTCAGTAACTGGCTCTAGTCCAGCAGTCATCTTCAAATTGCATTACATGTCCAGCATATCTGATTTTCAAGACCTTGGCAAACGAGACAGCATCCCTGACTCTGGATCATTGATGGAGGTTGGAACTCCGGATTCCTTCTCTCACTTGAGTGAAGGGGTGATATTCCAAGCATAGCTCTTTCGATTCCTCTTTGAGAGACCCAAATAGCGTTCTCATCCTGCTTTCGTAGGGTCCAAGTCTCTGAGGCATATGTTAATGCAGGGTGAATGGTGGAGTGGAAGAGATGTGCCCAGAGCTGGAGGTTCTTTGACCTTGTAGCTATTTCTTGGATGCTCTTGAAGGCGTTTCATGCCACTCTCCTCCTCCTGCGCAGCTCAGGTTTTAGGTCATTTATCATGTTGAGTTCTCGACCTAGGTTCACATAACTGCTACATTCAGAGATGTTTGTTCCATTGAGAGTGAATGGGGCATCTGGAACTAGTTCGCTTTTAATAAACATGTTTTGCTTGAAATTCAGCTGTAGACCTATCTTCCACATTCTTAGTC